>VMBQ01003442.1:0-41756 GCA_007657795.1 Dreissena rostriformis
CGGTTTGTTTGTTTGGGTAAACATTTTGTCAATTGTGGGATGTGACGTCATTTGACTTCGTTATGCAGGATTTAGGGTTAGGCGGAATATTACGCTGTTAGTAATTCAATTATTTTTATTTAGTGTGCATTTTTTTAACCAAATGTGTCATTTAGGTTAATAACATATAGGGTTTGACCATCTATATATGTGATTTCATTTCATTTATATACGGTATTCTCTATTAAATATGACTTTAAAAATCGCCTAAGGTATAAATAACAAAATAAGTGGCATGATTAATGGTGATTAAATTAATGCGATGCAGATTTGGAAGTTCATAAGATATCTATGCATAATGAAAACTTATTGATTATTTTATAATTTCCGTAAACAAGACTACGATAGTTAACGTGAATAATTCATTTTAAAGTTATTTTGTCGTGTTCCACAGTAAACGGTCTATAAAAATAAGGTCAAAACAGACGGATTCGTTGACATTCTAAAATTTTGAAAACACTTATCTACGAATACAATCCTCGCCGCTCTCTATAGCGTGCACAAAGACGGTACCGGAAGTGGTCCTGAAGTGTAACGACAGTCGGCGCTGCCTGGATGCGTCGCTGACGTGCGACTTCCTGCTGTCCCAGAACTGCAAGACGACGGCGTACCCCCAGGACAAGACCGACCAGTCTCGGGACTACCCATCCTTCTGCTTCCGTAAGGTTTTAATGATGTTAGAAATGAGTCGCGCTCTGTTAAAATGGATTTTAATGCATATGTGTAAATTTTCGTCCCAGATTAGCCTGTGCAGTCCGCACATGTTAACTCGAACGACATTTTCCGCTTTTATGAGATTCTCTTCTTAGCAAAAATCTTTTTGAGGCGGAAAGTGTCGTCTCTGATTAGCCTATGCGGACTGCTCAGGCTAACCTGGGACGACACTTTACGCAGATGCATTTAACACCATTTTAAAAGAGAGAAGCTCATTTCCTTGTGTATCCGTATGGCGCTATATGTGTGTACATATGGATTGTTGGTCTTTTAGTAAAGCATTTTGAATAATTTGCATTTGATCATTATATCCGCGACAATGCCAATTATCATTTATTCTGCTTCCGCAAGTTGCATTACTTGTGCACGTATGGATTTTTTTTACTGATGCTCTTTAAGTTATGAAAAACCTAATTTTACAGAAGACCGACCTGTCCCGGGAAAACCCTTCCTTCTGCTTCCCTAAGGCGATGAAATGTTTGTACGAAATTAGTTAGGGATCCATTCTTGTTAAAGTTGCTCACAGGGCAAGACCGACCAGCGCTATGACTACTATTTGGTCTGCTTCTGCAAGGCGCTTTCAATGTGTACAAATAGATTGTATATATTTTTGGTAAAGCTTTTAGAAAAAATACATTTGATCTTTGTTTCAAGGACAAGCTCGACTAGTCTAAAAAACTATCCTTCTTTCTGTTTCCGTATTGCGCTTTATTGCGCTTCAGTTGTGTATGGATATGGGGTCTATTGGTAAAGCTTTAAGGACAATGCCAATTGATCTTGGTTCGCAGGACGAGACCGACCAATCCTTTCGGTTCGTATTTGTATTGTGTTGAGTATGTAGTGCCGTAGATCTTCAATAAACTCTTATTCCTATGTCTTTCTTCCTCGGTAAGGTTGTTTTATGCCTACACGTGTTAAAAAAAAACTTTCAGGTAAAAACAGCTCCCGTTCATTAGTATGGTAATCATATTTGGAACAAAAAACAACAACAGTCGATTTCACATGAGTCTGAAAATTAGCCTATGCGGACTACGTTTTAAGTTCGCTAATCGCTCGTTGTAGTACATGTGCATGTTGAACTAGGTAAGGACACAACCACGACTGAGCCATCGACGACGCCGGAAGCGCCGCCGGAACCTATCGACTGGAGGCCTATTGTCGCCATTATTGGAGCAGCAATGGCGCTGCTGCTTTTGGGTAAGAAACCAGTAAAACTTTATAGCCACAACTAAAATAGTAAATTATTTATATATATCCACGTCGTTCGTCTCTTTCCGTTAATATGTGTCGTTTTAAATACAAAGCAAATCAATTTCTGTTAAAGAATGTCCTCAGCCTTTTACTCAATGTGTTCCTTTTTGTAGGAAACAGGCTGGTTTTAATCCAAACTTGTTAAATTTGTTCTCGAATTAAGCTTAATTTAAAAGGTTTGAATTAACTGCGTGTATTTCTCATGCGTGCTAATTTCGAGTTAATAACTGAATTGTTTCTGGATGTATTTTTTTACGAATTTTCTAAATATGCCTTCCTTTATATTGGGGCATGAAACTACAAATGGACCCTTATACTTAATATTTGTTTTGATTAAAATGTTGATTTATAATTGTAAAATGAGTAAAACTAGACCAACTGTAAAAGCAGCAAAATCGTACCTATGTTTGCATTGTCATGTACTTAACGAAATTAATTATTTTGATGATTTGCGTCAAAGTAAAGAATGGGAATTAGTGTTACACCTATTCCAGTAGTTGTGATAAGGGACAATAGAACTTTTGTTTTGGTCAATTAATACTTTAACAAATGCTGTATATATGGTAATGTAAAAGCTTTTGATGTTGAAATGTATGAAATGTAAAAATTAAATATGCATTTATTGCCTGTAAGCTCTTTACGGTGTGGAGTGGGTTGACCTCGACCCTCACACACATATTCACGAGGAAAATAAAATATATTGAACAGAAATAAATGTCGAGTCAACAACGCCTCATTTATAATGCCTTATTCCCAGTCTGGTGTTGCTGGCGTCCCGGTTATCTCTTCTGGCGTCTCTCGCGCCTGCGCAATGTGCCGTTCTTTAACACACAACGCTTCGTCTGCTGCCGGGGACCAACCGCCTGTTGCCCGTGTCTGAAATGCTGCGCGGCCCAGGGAACCGAGGATCCAACCTACAGTTGGTTTCTTAAAATAGTATATTTGAATATGGGTTTCGCTCTGTGAAAAGGGGGTTTAATGCATGTGGGTAAAGTGTCGTCCCTGATTAGCCTGTGCGGACTGCACATGCTAATCTGGGACGAAACTTTACGCGCATACATTAAAACCCCATTTTCCCAGAGCGAGCCTCAATTATTTAAAGTTTTAACTTTTTTATAACAGACTGACAGCACATATGTAATTCCTGAATGGATATTCTTATGCGAATCTCATTGCTTAAATATGAGTTTGTGTCGTTCGTTTTTATTTTACAGATAAAATCAATTACATTTTGCCTATAAACAAAAAAACATCATCTAGTAAGTTTCTCAAAAAGGAGAACTTGATCATTTTCCAGCATTATGTCGTCCCAAAAAACATCTTCTTTCTAAATGCTAGTAATAAATGTTTTGTTGCNTTATTTAGTTGACGGCTTCTATGTTGATTACATATATTGCATAGACTATGAGTATTATGTGTATAAGTACTATAACTTTCAAGCGTCGTAATTGGGCATTTTTCATCCTGTCTTACTACTTCTTCATGAGATGCACTATGATGATCTTGGAGGGATTTAGCTTATACAAAAATGTACGTGTGCTTATTTCAGTTCCCCCTGCCTCAACAGCTTTAAATTATGTTGCTCTGGTGTATCTAAACAATAGAGTAGTTAAATCATGTTAATATTCTCTTTAGTTTCTTTTTAATTTGAATAACGATGCTATGAGGTTAATGTTTATTTACGCTGGTGCTTTGTGTGATTAGTTCTGTAATACGTGTGTGGTAAGGCTAATCATCTACCGGTTTAAGCCCTAAAATCCTTTATTCATTATTGTATGTGTAATATCTGGGTGTTATGTATTGTCCCGTATTGTGCATGCCATTGGTCACTTGCCAAATAAAATATAACTTGAGATTAAAAATATTTGTTCTCATTATACTGTCTCTGGATTTGTATTGTTCCTGTATTTTATACCATTTTCAAAACCATTACCATTTTCTGATATATCAGCGCAGACATACAAAAAATTTGTTTAACAACGATTTAGTTTATTTATTATATTGCAATTGTAAATGGCAGCACATCGATTATCGACATTTCTGTCTGATCGATATTTCTTTACAATAAACACTATATATAAGTTTACTTGCTCCAAACTACGGAATACCGTTATGGTCGTCGTGGTTACACATTAAAATCCAGGCGGCGACAATGCGACAACGCGATAGTACGAGGGCGACAATGCGATAATACGATGACGACAGTGCGACAATACGATGGCGACAGTGCGATAGAATGATGGCGACAATGCGACAACGCGATAGTTCGATGGCGACAATGCGATAATACAATAACGACAGTGCGACAATACGATGGCGACAGTGCGATAGTACGATGGCGACAATGCGACAATGTGATAGTGCGATAATACGATGACGACAATGCGATAATACTATGACGACAGTGCGAAAATACGATGGCGACAATGCGACAATGTGATAGTGCGATAATACGATGACGACAATGCGATAATATTATGACGACAGTGCGAAAATACGATGGCGACTATGCGATTGTACCATAGCGACAATGCGATGATACAATTGTCGCCATCGTACTATCGCACTGTCGCCATCGTATTGTCGCACTGTCGGAATTGTATTATCGCATTGTCGCCATCGTACTATCGCGTTGTCTCATTGTCGCCCTCTGGATTTTAATGTGTAACCACGATGGCTCTAACGGTATTCTGTACCAAACATCCGTCATTTATTCGATATAAGTTTATGCAAGTATAATCACTCTGCAGTGCAAACCTTTTATGTATTTTGTTCCGTTAGGTGAACAGCAACGAGTGGTACCAACGGAACACCGTATCATGGTGAATAGATTGACACGTGTCATTAAAATTTAGTATAAATAATGCCTAAATGCAAATTTCTAGTTAAAATTAAATTAATAAATGGCTCTTCGTTTTTGTTTTTTCCATCATTAGTACCCAAGGTCGATGCAGTACCGTACAAAAGGCTCCAATACGCGAGCGGAACCGACGGAAAATATAACGTCCGGGCCTCGACCGGGTACGCCCCCTCCTTGTCGCCAGTCAGTTACTATGGCAACGATCCGAACAACTTCGCATCTGATTGGTTGAAATTCGTTTCCAGCGACGGCGGCCACCTTCGCGAGCAGCGTTAGCTTCGAAGACCGACAAAAGCTGCTGACGTCCTTCTAACAATAATTACTTTAATTCGGACATTATTCTGCAGTATGTGTAGAGCACTGTGGTTTTAATAAGCTATGGGAACATGCAAATGCAAATGTTTAGCCTACTTAAATAAATCGTTTATGTTGTCTTCATATTTGGAACTTTATAAAATATACAGAGTACTTACAAATGTGTACATTTACTAGTTGCCCGCTATTTTACAACAACACACAGACACCTTAACTCTTTTTCTTTCTGGTTTGTGCGTTCGGACCGCTTTTCGTCCGCTGTGCGTCGTCCGTTATTGTTTTTATTCAAACGACATCGCCGTTTAAACCGCTGGGCAGATTTGAACAAAACTACACAGGAATTACCCTTGAGTGGCCCTCTTTCAAAGTTGTTCAATTCGTTCCGGTTTGCTGCATATAAAGATCACCAAAACTAAACATATATTTCAAAAATTAATATTTTAAAAATCTCTCGCAAGGGTCATGGGTTAAATAGTTGGTGTGTATCATCGTATGGATTTCCTCTACCAAGTTTGTACAAATCATACCCCTGGAGTCAAAATAGGTCCCATCCTGGGAGTTTCTTGTATGGTGGTTCTCTACCACATTTGTTCAAATCATGCCATTGCGGTCCATTTTTGGTGGGTGGGGGTGCTTACTTTCTTTATATGTATGTAGTGATTTTTTTTAATCTTCTTCTCTGACCCCGCAAGACACAGAGGTTTAGTATTTGTTATGTAACCTCGCATTGTGCCCCTCTTAAAAGGTGGTTTAAAACATGTCTCTGTGGTCCAATTGGCCATACCATGTGGGTTACTTGTTCTCCGTATTATGTATAAAGTAAACATTGAAAAACAATCTTCTTATCTAAAACTGCTAGGCCCAGATGTTTGATACTTAAGATGTTATATCATACGGTGGTCCTCTGCCTCGTTTGTTCCAATTTTGCACGTGGGGTTAAAATTGGACCCGACCCGGGGTCAGGGGGGGTCACATGATTTATATAGAGTTATATTGCAAAATAACTTCTTTGTCTCTGATACTGCATGGTCCACAACCATGATATTATGTATGTGGCATCAGATAGTGGTACACTGCACAGATTGCTAAAATCATGCCACTGTGGTAAAAACTCGTGACATCCCAGTGGTCAGATGAGTTATCTAGATGTATAAAATATATAATTTTAACAATCTTCTTGTCTGAAGTCGCAAGTGTTAGTAATATGTGGCGTGTTCTGACAAAACTGGGCAAAATGCTTGTGCCCAGTTTTCTCAGAACACGCCACATATTTGGTGTGCACCATCGAATAGTGGTCCTGNCCAGTCAGTTACTATGGCAACGATCCGAACAACTTCGCCTCTGATTGGTTGAAATTCGTTTCCAGCGACGGCGGCCATCTTCGCGAGCAGCGTTAGCTTCGAAGACCGACAAAGGCTTCTGACGTCCTTCTTACAATTATTACTTCAATTTGGACATTATTCTGCAGTATGTGTAGAGCCCTGTGATTGTAATAAGCTATGGGAACATGCAAATGCAAATGTTTAGCCTACTTGAATAAATCGTTTATGTTGTCTTCATATTTGGAACTTTATAAAATATACAGAGTAATTACAAATATGTACATTAACTAGTTGCCCGCTATTTACAAAAACACACAGACACCTTAACTCTTTTTCTTTCTGGTTTGTTTGTTCGGACCGCTTTTCGTCCGCTGTGCGTCGTCCGTTATTGTTTTTATTCAAACGACATCGCCGTTTAAACCGCGGGTCATGGGTTAAATAGTTGGTGTGTATCATCGTATGGATTTCCTCTACCAAGTTTGTACAAATCATACCCCTGGAGTCAAAATAGGTCCCATCCTGGGAGTTTCTTGTATGGTGGTTCTCTACCACATTTGTTCAAATCATGCCATTGCGGTCCATTTTTGGTGGGTGGGGGTGCTTACTTTCTTTATATGTATGTAGTGATTTTTTTTAATCTTCTTCTCTGACCCCGCAAGACACAGAGGTTTAGTATTTGTTATGTAACCTCGCATTGTGCCCCTCTTAAAAGGTGGTTTAAAACATGTCTCTGTGGTCCAATTGGCCATACCATGTGGGTTACTTGTTCTCCGTATTATGTATAAAGTAAACATTGAAAAACAATCTTCTTATCTAAAACTGCTAGGCCCAGATGTTTGATACTTAAGATGTTATATCATACGGTGGTCCTCTGCCTCGTTTGTTCCAATTTTGCACGTGGGGTTAAAATTGGACCCGACCCGGGGTCAGGGGGGGTCACATGATTTATATAGAGTTATATTGCAAAATAACTTCTTTGTCTCTGATACTGCATGGTCCACAACCATGATATTATGTATGTGGCATCAGATAGTGGTACACTGCACAGATTGCTAAAATCATGCCACTGTGGTAAAAACTCGTGACATCCCAGTGGTCAGATGAGTTATCTAGATGTATAAAATATATAATTTTAACAATCTTCTTGTCTGAAGTCGCAAGTGTTAGTAATATGTGGCGTGTTCTGACAAAACTGGGCAAAATGCTTGTGCCCAGTTTTCTCAGAACACGCCACATATTTGGTGTGCACCATCGAATAGTGGTCCTGTACAAAGTTTGTTCAAATCCTGCCCCTTAAGTCACAACTGACCACGCCTCATGGGTCACATGTATAAATAGATTTGTTTGTGATTTTTTTTAATATTCTCTTAATCAACAAGGCATACAGGTGTAATATACCCCAGTTATCACAATTGGGCCTGTCGGTGGTTGTGGGGTGCAATGTTTAATATTGATTATATAGCATGATAACTTAAGAAAAACACTTTGAAATAACACAGCACACAGCTTTGATATTTGGTATGTGACATCAGATTATGGTCAATTATGCCCCTGGATTCGAAACAACTCATCAAAATCGTTTGGCCTAAAATTTATGATGGACAGAAGTTTTTTTTTTTTTTTTTTTTTTTTTTAGTAATGTATTCATTATATGTTCATAATATGTATATACATTCTATACAGTATTGTTAAAATAACCGTAGTTTTTTTTCTTCAGAAAACCAACATAAAAAATATACCACTATTCAGAATATCGAAATTCATGATAAGAAATGATTTCAAATCGCACATGTAATTTAACCAATCACATCGCATCGTATAATTATTTACATAAGTATAGTCAGTTTATATTTAGAAACTAATCATCAGTGCATCAATTAATCGTAATGTGTAACAAATAAAATGCGTATGTCCCAACAGTGTTCGTAATGGTAAATAGATTGTAAAACAAATATTTAGGAACAACGCATCCATAAAACAAAACGTCTGTTCCCAAGAACCGGGCGTTTGTTCGTTCATTTATCCAACTCGCAGTTTATCTTCCGCCTAAAAACGCCCGTGCGATGTCTCCGAAGCCGCTCCTTTTCGAGCCGCCGAAACTCGAGCCCGACCTCTCGGCCCGACATCCCGGGCAGTGCTCGAGATACGGGGCCTTACCGCCCCATCCCCAGCCCCCGCCACCGTTTTTCCGACAGGTAGGGACATGCTGACCTTCCGGCGTTCTTCTGTGGCCACTCCCGTCACTACCGTATTTCGATGACCAGCCGGAATTCCATTCCGTTCCCGAGCTGTCTTTTCCCCATGGCATTTGTGTATGGTTTTTATTCCTGTCAAAATAATACATTATTTGATATTTAAACGAGGTTATATGCTGTATAATATTAAGATATGTGTTTTATGTTTTTGATTTTGAAATATAAAAATATAAATGTATTGGTGTTAATATTTGTTCTCTGTCAATTCGTGACATTAACACATAATTTATGTAATTGATTTATCACCATAAATCGATTTCGTTGTATTATGTACAATACTATATTCTTTATTTTTTTACTTTGCCTTTGTACCATTCTAATACAAAATTAAGTAAATTATATTTCGGCTGGTAACCTAGAAAAATATTCCCTTATCAAGCACAGTCCATTTACTTTATCAAACAAACTGGTAAATGTAAAAATAAATAGTAAAAGAGGAGTGAAAACAGCGATGAAATATTAAACTTACCAGTTCTCTTCAATTAAAGCGTGATCCCAACAATCCGTTTTCAAACAGTTCCAAAGCTTGAAATAAACTTGATGCACCAAGAGTCTTATTTAATTAAGCACCGTTAATCTTTAAAAGTTCAATCGTTATCTGTGGTATATATATCTAGATTTACACGCATCTGGAATTTCCGTTAATTGGTTAAAGAGTATTGTTATCCGTTACGCTATTATTTCGAATTGAATTGATTAACGAATTTGTAATTTATGAGTATTTGTGTATCACGCAATTAGGTTTGATTTATTTTTCACCGGAGTTCAAATAATTACACTGGTATTGTAGAACGCAGAACAAGAAAATTCTCAACTTTTGACAAAGGTTTTATTTTTAACATTTCTGTAAGGTTAAACCTTGAATTTGAAGAATCTTTCAAAACTGTTTGTGTATTATGCAATCGAATTACTTTTGATGAGTTATACTATACTGTAAACTGTTCGCGTGTTATGCGATTTTGGTTACTGATCGCGTCTTGGTCCATAGAAGGTTACTGTTAACCTTGGGTTATTTTGATTACTGTAAGCGTATAATGCCAGTTCGGATACTGTTTGCGTGTTATATCATTTTGGATGATTTCCTCATTACGAAAACGCAGATAAGAAAGTCGTAGTAAGATCACCATTTTTCTTCCTTTAAGAAATCCAAATACCTTAAACCATTGCATGCCGGGATCCTGCTTTCTGTTTAATTCGCGTATACGCAGCGTTCCAACCATTGGCCTACGCGTTTTCACTGCGTTTATGCTGCGATTCATCTGCGTTCACGTCTTGATCTTCGGAAAAGTCAAGGCGTTCACACAGCGTTGTTTGGCTCGTCTTGTACGACTCTATTGTGTGCTTGGCGTTCACACTGCGACGGTACATCGAACATGATCTCGACGGGTCGTTATAAAGATCCCGTAATAAAGACGTAGCGAAAACGCTGTATGGTCGCCGCAGAGTCTCCGGGCGTCTCATACTCTACGAACGTATTCTCTGCGTTTCCACGGCAAGTTTTTTAGACTGTACTACGTCCTTCTGGCGTTCTTTGTGTTGCTATCGCGTCGCTGCTGCGACTATGGCGTCTTCAGTGCGATTATACTGCGTGCTAGTCAGGACGCCGTAAGAACGCCGAGCTCGGCGTCCACTTTGAAAATGTCTGAAGTACTCGACATAAGATCGCAGACTTCTGCGTTCTTTGCGTTTGAACGCCGTCTTCATGCATTATTACGACGATCCCCACGACGTCCATGGCAATTCTACTGCATACTGGGTCGGCATAAGGAAAAAAGCAGAACGGTGTGACGGGGTAAAAAAATTGGGAACACATTCGCCAATAATGCTCGCGGTAGCTGTTATCATACCTGACCGTGCATCGTGTTATTCCGTTCATGGAGAGTAAACATTACGTTTATGTAGTTAAAGATAAAAAAGCGTACGTGCGATAAGGAAATTAGGTCGTAAATAAGGGTTTTATTAAGAGATACAAATAATACATAAAGGTCATATTGATATACTTTAACAATTATTGTTTTTGTTTTTAATGTCTGTTGAATAGAAGGGGTATTAAAAAGGCGTATTTTTTATGTTCCAATACATGTACAAGTAGTATGGATATATTTATAAAAGTGGTCGCTCTGATCTTGCATGCTATCATTTTACAACAAGGTAAGAAAGATCATTTTTATATGATTTGATTGCGACTTATATTGCCAATACTTGAATAAAATCATTTATATAATTGACATGTAAGTAATTAACCCATTTATGCCTAGTGGACTCTCCCATCAGTCTAAATTGGATCAATTTATTTCCAAAATTAGGGGTGTCTAGTATATTTTTTTCTATTTTTAGAATATTTCTTAGCAGACAGACAGACAGACAGACAGACAGACAGACAGACAGACAGACAGACAGACACTTAAGAATACAAATACGAATAAATACAACCGATGGTAAGAACACGTATGCTGTATCAAGGTGATACTAAAGTATTTAACAGTATTGTTACGAATCGCCTTTCTTATAACCAAAGCTTCTAAATTACACACATTATGAATTATTGATTTGTCACATGAAACTAGCAACTTGTGGAATTTATATAAAAATGGGTTAAGCGGCAGATCATGCATGTGAAATAGTACTTCATTACCGCAAATTTTGAAACCAGAAGACAATATAGAATAACGTTGACAAGAGTTTTTTTATGGATGTTTGAAAAGATATTTGAGTATTTAAACACATATACATGACTCTCGCATACCTGAATGATACGCCGTGCTGTTGCGATCTGTATTTCTAGGCCTGCATTGCGCATGTGGCTCCTCGGGCGGAGGCGGCGGTCGCGGCGGCGGCTCCTCGGGCGGAGGCGGCGGTCGCGATGGCTCTTCGTCGAGCGGAAGTCGCGGTTGCTCCTCGTGTAATGGAGGAGGATGGTGGGGAGGCACCAGGTAACATCCGGGACTTTAAGTGAGTCGCTCAGATTTCAAGTAATCCCGTATGTTTTTAACCCATTTATACCTAGTGGACTCTCCCATCCTTCTAAATTGGATCAATTTATTTCCAAAATTAGGGATGTCTAGTATATTTATTTCTATATTTAGAATATTTCTTACAGAAATTCCTTTCAGCAAACAGCGCAGACCCTGATGAGACGCCGCATCATGCGGCGTCTCATCCGAGTCTGCGCTGTTTGCCAATGCCTTTTTTTCTAGACGCTCGGCATAAATGGATAAACAGAAATGTCATCAATCGTATTGCCTGTTTAAACTATCAACAAAAACTCTCTTTGTACAAGTTCTCTCATTCTTTAAATGTTTAAATGGACTTCATAGTTTGGCGAAATGACAATTTAAAAAACTGGATTCCAAAAACAATGTTCATGTGTATATTATATTCAAACAAGCGAAATAACCATCCTGACCAATAAACATTAAAATATCGGGTTCGTTGGATATGTTTCCTCTGGGCAATGGTCACATGGCACCAATTAACGATGCACATGATCGGGGGCGGAATGACGGGATTTACCAATTATCGGTTAAAGTTTCAGAGGTTAATAATGACGCATTATCGCGCAATCTTATTGATTTACTTTAAATCATTGGGCACATAGTCTTTGACAAACTAAAAAGCGCAGCCTTATTTGCAATTGCTATTGGTCAATTTAGTCCGTTACTTTCAACCAGGGACCATACTGGGAATTGTTCCATGTTTACCACACGCAAACACCAATTTTATGTCACCGATATTCACCTTTTTTCACTGAAAGGCCGTAAACCAAATTTACGTAATTTCTTTGCAGTTATTCTTCAGATGGCGGACCCGTCGCACCCGAAATATGGGGTCTCGTTGCTGGATTGTTGGGTGGCCCCGTAATCATCTTCGTCATTGCTTTCACTATATGGAAGTGCATTGTGCGGCGCCGTTTACACGCCCAAATGAGGGCAAACCGGGATATCCTGAGGGAGAGGCAGTCGGTAGACCCTAACCAGAACTACCCTCATGCAATTGACCATGGTACGCAAGGTAATTTCTGGATTCGGACGACTAAGCTTTGAGAATTACATGCAAGCGACTGTTTGTGCATGTCATATGGAAGAGCAATGCGTGTGAACATGTTTTGTTTTGTATGCTCTTGTCAAGACTCATGCGGATAGTAGACTTACCCGGTATTAATGGGAAAGTTCTAGTAATTTAATCATTGTGACTAAATCAAAAAGAATTTACTGCAATAACATCACATTAAAAATGAGCTGTTCGACATATAGCGTTTAAAGGTCTTTTATATTTTAATGTATGACTGAATCAGTCGAAGCGAGTAACATATTGCGCCTAAATGACCCGGGTTCGAATTCCGGTAAAGTTAATATTTTTATTGCACTTTTACAAAAACTAAAAGTCGGTGAAACAATGCCCTAAATGCAAGTCTCCAAACTATCACTTTTAGACGAGTAAACTATCGTCTAACTCCTTGAATTGATCTATAATGCGTATCTAACACCTCTTTTGCATTCAGGATGTGCAACATGGCAAACGCCCATTTCTTGCGACGTTACGAAAATACTAAAACTGAGGAGACAATTTTCAAGGGCAATATCAAGAGATGATTTTAATATAAATACATGCAATTTGTAAAAAGAATTTGAATGGGCTTCCTTTCAAAATATATGTAAATATTTCACATGAACTATAATTTACAACGCTCTACACAATTATATAACTCCATTTATTGAAGACCTTATAAAATGTGTAACGAACACAAAATACAATCTAAATATGATCGATAGCAAATAGCGATATCACGCATAAAAACACCTCATTCAAATGTTCTGAAAAAGACACTTAGTTACTTTGGTATGAAAATATGGAGGGAACAACATTCCGTCTGTAACAGTCTGACAGTCTGTAACTTTACAATCTTTGAAAATGAATCTTAAGAAATATTGTATTTCTAATTTGCAAAAGAATGTTCTGAATTAGGTTACTTCATTCGAGTGTAAAATACATGTATACAACACCAACAATAATGTGTTGTTATTGTAATGCAGTTACTATAGATTGACCATATACTATGATAGATCTCTAACCGTACTTGGTAAATACAAATTCAAAATGTTTGCATGGACTTTGTAACAAACCTTTATTAAAATTAGTAAAGTATGGTTGACATTTGAATACACGTATATTAATCTCGTGTGCCGACTACTGAATACAATTCTTAAACTGGAATGATTTATAAAAATACGCTTTAATTACATTAAAAATCTTTTTCTTTCGAGTTATTTATTTAGGTATCCGATAAAAATCATGCATGTTTCTATCTATATACAGTGTATGCATTTGTATAAACAATTCGAATGAAACATATTGGCTTCGACAATGGTTTTAGCCTGGTGGAATGTTTTTTATAAGTCCTATTCAGAAATAGTTGAATTTATATATTATTTTTATTTGAGATTAATATTTTATCGAATGTTTTAAAAATTGATTAAAAATAATAACCTCCATCATCAAAATAAGTGCTTTAGAAAACATACATGACGGCGTCACAGACCGCAATGCCCAGATGTTTGGTATTTGGTATGTAACTTCGTATGGTGGCCCTCTATTATATTTGTTCAAATCATGGCCGTGTGGTCCATTTTTGGGGGTTGCTTACTTTCTTTATATAAATGCAGTGATTTTTTGTATAATCTTCTTCTCTGACACCGCAAGACCCAGAGGTTTGATATGTATATAGTAAACATTTACAAAATCTTCATATCTAAAACTGCGGGGCCCAGATGTTTGGTATTTAATATGCAATATCATGTAGTGGTCTTCTACCTTGTTTGTTCCAATTTGTAACCATGGGGTCACATGATTTATATATAGTTATATTGCAAAATAACTTATTTGTCTCTGATACCGCATGGTCAAAAGCTTTGATATCATGTATGTGACTTCGGATAGTGGAACTCTGTACAGATTGCTCAAATCATGTCCATGGAGTAAAAAACTGGTCGTACCCACGTGATCACCGGATTTATATAGATGAATAAAGTATATGATTTGGCCAACCTTCTTGTCTGAAACCATAATGGTTCGTGGGTTAATATTCGGTGTGTAACATCTTATAGATTAGTGGTCCTCTACAAATTGTGCCCCTATGGTCACAACTGGCCACGCCCCAGGGTTCACATGTTTATATAGATTTGTTTGTGAAATAATGTTTTTTAATATTCTCTAAAACAACAAGGCATAAATGTGTAATATAAATAGTTATACAAAATGGCCCTGTCTATGGGTGTTGAAGAAAAGTTTAATGTTGAATATATAGCATGATAACTTAAGGAACACACACTGAAATCACACAGCTCACAGATTTGATATTTGGTAATAGACATTAGATTATGTTCAATAAAATGAAGTGTTCCAATAATGCAATGGATTCGAAATTGTCCATGCTACATTACACAGGTGAGCGATATAGGGTCATCTTCGCCCTCTTGTTTGAATCGATAAACAAATTATCAAAATCGTTTGGCCTTAAGTTAAGAAGGACATAAGTTGTTTGTTTGTTTTTATAAATAAATTTATTCATTATATGCTCATATCATGTTATACATTCATTACAAAGGGTTAGTATTGTTAAAATAAACGTGTTTTTTTTTTCTTCTTCGGAAAACCAACATAAAAAATATACCACGATTCAGAATATGGAAATTCATGATTATGAATGATTTCAAATCAGACAAGCAATTAAAACGATCACATCGCATCGTGTAAATATTGACATTAGTATAGTCAGTTTATATTTAGAAACAAATCCTCAATGCATCAATTAATCGGAATGTGTGTTACAAATAACTGCGATTATCCTCACAGTGTTCGTTATGGTAAATAGATTGCAAACTAATGATTATTTAGGAACACAGCATCCATAAAACGAAACGTCTGTTCCCAAGAACCGGGCGTTTGTTCGTTCATTTATCCAACTCGCAGTTTATCTTCTGCTTAGAAACGCCCGTGCGATGTCTCTGAAGCCGCTCCTTTTTGAGCCACCGAAACTCGAGCCCAACCTCTCGGCTCGACACCCCGGACAGTGCTCGAGATACGGGGCCTTACCGCCCCATCCCCAGCCCCCGCCTCCGTTTTTCCGGCAGGTGGGCACATGTTGACCTTCCGGCGTCCTTCTGTGGTCATTCCAGCCACTACCCCATTTCGAGGACCAGACTGAATTCCATCCCGTTCCCGAGTTGTCTTTTCCCCATGGCATTTTCCGATAGTTTGTATTCCTGTCAAAATTATACATAATTTGATATTTAAAAGCGGTCATATTTTGTATAATAGTGAGATATGAATTTTATAATTTTGACTGTGATACATAAAAATATATATGTATTGGTGTTTATATTTGTTCTGTGTCAATTCATGACATTAACAGATAATAACTTAAAGTTATATATTACAATAAATCGTTTTTCTTGTGTTTTGTTCAACACCATATTCTGTATAGTTTTGTTTGCTTTTGTACCATTCGAATAACAAATGAAGTCAATTATATTTCGGCTGGTAACTTATACAAATATTCCCTTCTCATGCACAGTCCGTGTACTTTATCAAACCAACTTTTAAATGTTCAAATATTAAAAGAGGAGTTAAAAAATCGATGAAATATTAAACGTGCCAGTTCTCTCCAATTAAACCGTGGTCCTCAACAATCCGTATTCATACAGTTCCAAAACTTCAACTTAACATGGTGCACCAAGATTGTGTATTTAAACACTGGTAATCTTTAAAAGTTCAATAGTTATCTATGGTATATCTTGATTTATACGCATCTGCAATTTCCGTTAATTGTTTGAAGATTATTGTTATTCGTAACGTTATTGATTCGAATTGAATTGATTAACGAATTTGTAATTTGATGAGTATTTTTGTATCACGCAATTAGGTTTGATTTATATTCACCGCAGTTTAAATAATGGTATTGTAAAACGCAGAACAGGAGCCACAACAACTGGTGACTGATAGGTTTTATTTGTAACATTTCTTTAATGTTAAAACTGGGATTTTTAGAATCTTTCAAAACTGCGTGTTACGATATTGGATTACTTTTCTTCGAGACATTCTTTAGTTATCTGTTATTATATATGTTATCATAGCGGTTACTGTTAGCGTATAATGCCACTGTATTTACTATTTGTGTTTTATCGGTATATCATTTTGGTTACTGTTTAGTTATTGTGTTCGTGTTAATATAAAGATTTACATAAATATAAATATATAAACAAAATATTATATAAATATAGTAGAAAGATTTATCTCGAAATGTAACAAATGATAATGAAGAAAATGAACTTAAAACAATATTTGAAATATGAACAAAAAGTATTTTAAAACTGAAACTTAGTTTAACAACATTAGTTCTCACATCCCAAAACCATGAAAACTGTGGACACGTACTTTAAAAAAAAAAATATCAGCAATATGCATTTATACATTTTTGTAATAGTGCGAGGAGGACGGGTCTTATCAGAAAGATAATAAACCTCACTGATAACAAAGGTGTGAAGGATGGAAAATGAATAGACCTCGGTCAGCAGCTGGAGCGTGCTCGTCGCGACCGAGGCCAGGAGCCGCCTGCAGAAGATTGATCTTACGTGGCTGTACGGCTTGATCTTCTGCGGATGGCTCAGCTAATCCAGCTGAGTCCGTCACCCTCGAGCCGGATGTCTACCTCACTGCTGGAATTGCTGTCTTCCCCAAGATGCAGCGGACTTTTCATCCGCTGTTTATCGTGGGGAGTTCGCCTGCCCGTGCCGGTCCAGAAGCCCCGAGGCCCCGTCTGTAGAGGGACGGGTACGGCGGGACAGCGAGACCACCAGTGGGAAGGAAATACGGGACGGACCTGGGTTCCGCGGTTAGCGGTGCATTCGAAGCCCAGAACATCGAGGGGGTGGCTTTGAAGAGGGACCCCGGGGCGGCGGTACTCAGTGCGCTCAACGCGCTGGGGAAACTGTCTCGGGGACGAAGACGACAGCCGGTGACAGCGAGAGAGGCCATAAAGGCAGAGCGGTGCTTGCACTCCCTTGGAGGCGTACAGACAGGATTGTCTTGTAATTGTCATTTTTTTTATTTTTTCTACCAGTGCACATTAAGGTCTCATTGGCCACCGTGCACTGGTATATTTGGATCTAAATTATATCTTTGGCGAATACCCGGGCAGCCGGGGTAAATTTGACCTACTTTGGCTCAAAATTAACTCTTTTCTCCTGAAAGGTCACAGGGGCAGGTCGGACCATAAAGACCTCGTGAAGAGGCCGGCAGGACCTGGAAATAAACTCTGATCATCATCATCTGGAAAATGAATAGAAAATAACAACGGATAGTAAGGAAAATAAGAAAGCCGAGGAGAGGATGAAAGGAAAAAACTATGCAAAAAGGAATGAAAATAACCACTTGATAACTTTTAAGAGGGTTATATACATTATGATTGTATTCGCCCATATAATGACAATAATATTAGAAATAGTGGATGTAGGAAATCGGGGTTACGCAGTTACTCTTTCTATGCGATAAATATCAAGTTTCTTTCGCAGTCACTTTAAATTATCCAATAACTATGCCACGGAGTATAGAGACACAACTCCTGGCGCGATCACCTTTTGGGGTCTTAGAAGACAACGCAACATACACGTCTTATATAATAAAATTCTTTACTTTATTGATTGACGCCAACAGATGTTAAATGACGTAGATGACGAAGACGTTAAGACTTGAAGATGGTTATCTGCAATTAACAAAGTTACCTAGACATAATACAACATTCAATCAGACGCATGCATTATATAAAATACATGATTTAACAAAGGCCGTATAGGTCATGATACAAACAATATCTCATGAATACATAATTATACATTCATACAGATCACACATATACAATCAATCAATTAACATATAACATTATGTGTGGTTTTCCTGCCCTTTACCAACAATCTAAGCTTATTTAAGATATAAAAAAAATACTGAGAAAATATTAGGAAATACTATCGATAAGGAAAAAAAAATTCTCTCATAAAACTGATTATGAGGTGACACAAATATTACGTACTGCATATTGCTATCTGTAGTCCCCAAAAATGATTTACAGTCGTGCCAGAATCACTAGTTTCAGAGTCTACTAGCACATGAGTGACCAACCTACTTGTTTCAAGGTTCTTAGTACACTGAAGAGTTGGGCAACTTACAATAGGAATTCAAATAATTAATATGCATGATTTCTAGGCCTGACCAATCGAAGTTCAAGAATGGCCCCTAAACATCAGATCTAATTATAACTTTCGCCTTATTTGGAGCATCCATGCTCAACTCGGAATGCCCTGTCTGTGTTTATTCTAACAACAACAGAGACACTTGCAGAGATTATAGCTGGGTGAAACTGTCATTTTAATTAAAATCTATTATCCTAGCAGACAGGGTTAGGTAAGGATTCAACACAAGACGCCCATTTATAAGTCCACGCATGGCAGGTGGTTCCTGCAAGTCTTAGTCTCTCACAGTGGAGGCGTTGGTATATTTATTAACTCTGCTTCTCAATGTCTACATCATATTGAACGAATACTCCATGAGTTTACAGATTGTGTTGTTCTATTATTTAAGTCTTCACAATTGTCTAACTTAGAAGATATTATTCTTTATTTCACATATGTCTCGCCTGAAGGTTCTTCTACATATGATAACTTAGAGGGAAAAATGAAATTATAAAAGTACAGAATGATTTAGATAATATTAAATTAAATTTTCCTAATGCATATATATTTTTAGCTGGCGATACAAATTCCAGGACAAAAACTCTACAAGACTTTTTAATAGATGATAATCTTACATATAATTTTGGTGAAACAGATTATAATGGTAGTATATTTAATTCACCACGAAACAATAAAGATAACTTTTGCAATAACTTTGGCAAATCTCTTATTAACTTATGTTGCTTATTTGACATTCATATTTTAAATGGGAGGTTCCCAGGTGACACTTTAGGGGAGTTGTTACGCTAATGATGGCGTCAGCGTGGTCGATTATATGGTAGCTAGCTCTGACCTCTATGAGGATATAACTAACTTTGAAGTAATCGATTATGACTAATCTGATCATCTGCCCATAGCTTGTACAATGTCACTTCCATACAGGGATCCAAATGTAAACCCGCTTAGAAATAACGTTATAACGCGAACACTCGAACACGAAAGGTTTCGTTGAAATGATAACCATTAATCCAACTTTATTACACAACTCGGACATCTGCTTCGTAGTAAACGAAATCAGATAATGACAGAAATAGTATCCAATATTGACACTGCGGTACTAATGCTCACATCAATTTTTAAGGAAGCAGGATCGTTTATGCGTTTAAAACCCGTAAAACGTAAACCATCACAACCTCTTTGGTGGGGTGGTCACTGTGATACATATAAACACAATAAATACACGCCGCATTGCGTAAATTCACCGGACGGTATACATTAAGAGTTTTATAAGTTAACACTCAGAGAATGCATTCATGTATTGGAAGCGCTGTTTAATCATATATATGAAATTGGTAATTTCCCTGAAAGTTGGGGCCTGAGTCTGATAACCACTATACACAAAAGCGGATAAGTGAATGATCCAAATAATTACAGGGGTTTCTCTGTCATAAATACACTAAACGAAATATTTTCTCGTTTGATAAATACGCGACTATATAACTGGGCAGAAAAGCATAATAAATTAGACGAATCGCAGGCCGGCTTCCGGCAAGGTTATTCGACAGTAGACAATATATTTTGTCTACAGACCATGGCACAAAAGTACTTATCTAAACAAGGCGGTAGATTCTATTGTTTTTACGTCGATTTCAAAAAAGCATTTGACAGAATTTACCATGTTAAATTATTTGAGGTATTACATAACAAAGGTCTTCATGGAAAGTTCTTACGCATCCTCAAGGCTATGTATACAGACCTTTTTTCATGTGTAAAGGTTAATAGTAATTATAATAATAGGAACGCCGATGTTTATCTAAAAGATAAAACGTGTTACTATAAAACTACTGATTACTTCCCCTGTTATATTGGCACAAAACAAGGGGACGTAAGCAGCCCAACAATATTTGCACTTTTTTAAAACAAACTCGCAGAGTCTTTACGGCGCTCATGTGATACAGGAATATTTATAACCAATAATATAAATGATATTAATTGCCTTATGTTTGCAGATGTCATTGCTAATTGTTCGGAAACAGTCGCTAAATTACAGCAACAAATTCATATAATTGATGCTTTTTGTCAAAATACAGGAATGGAACTGAACTTAGATAAAACGGAGATTATAGTCTTCCGTAATGGCGGCGGCCTTAGAAATTACGAGTCATGGAGCTATCGTGGATCACTTATTAATGGTGTACCTATGTACAAATACATGGGTGTTTATTTTACTCCTACTGTGTCCTGGTCCTCCACACATAATACATTATCTGTTCAGGCCAAAAAGTCAACATGGTCAATTAATCAATATCAACAATCTTTTGGATATTTCCCTATTAATGAGTATTTTAAATTATTTGATACTCTAGTTAAATCAGTATTATGCTATGCCTCACAGGTATGGGGTTAGTGCTATGTAAATACCATTGAAATTTTTCATAATGATTTGTGTAAAAGATATATTTGTGTTAGTAGAACAACTAAAAACTCGGTTGCTCTGGGAGAATGTGGCAGGCTACCACTTTGTGTATTTTATATAACAAATTGCATAAAATATTGGTATAAGTTGCTAATAATGTCAAATACCAGAAACCCACGCCAGTGCTATATTATGTTAAAATCACATGATGACTGTGGAAGATGTTATTGGGCTACAAAGGTTAAAACTTTGTTATACGAGCATGGTTTTGGGTATGCCTGGATTTCTCAGGAAATTGGAAATAATGATTTATCGGTTTATTTATTTATTTATTTATTTATTGATGATATCACTGAAAATCCGGTCGAAATCGGTTGAAAACAAACAGTATAGCGATTTTTTATTTTGGGGTCGAGTACGGTAAAATACGAAAACGACCTAATTATTATTCATGATTCGACACGTTAATTCAAACCTAAACAAACACAATTGCGGATACGGGCGAATTTAGCGGAGAGAAGGTAAGAAAAAATACAAATACAGCTGTTAAAGACGGAAACTGAGTTGCAACGGTACGCTTTAGCTAAATCTAAGTATTTATCTTCCATATGCTAATAATGTTTAGCAAAAGCATAATATAGATATAATTTGCATAACTCGCGACGCTGCAATGATTTTCGCCTATTGCATGTATTTATGATCATTTATATATTATTTTATCGATTCAAAACCGATTTTGTCCAGGTTTTTGATGTAAACCTCAATACAAAATATATTTCAATGAATTTATGTAAAGTTTATTTCTCGCTGTACGATTTGTATGCAAAACAACGATCTATTACGCGAACTGTCACTTGGATATGCCTTTTGTTTATAAGAAATCATTTTCAAAATTAAGATGTTCCAATCATTAACGCATTCTTCCAATGTATAAGGTATTATGATATTCGTCAACGCTATCTTTTTAACTGGTATGACAGAGGATTAGAACTGAATGACTTTTATTCACTAATGAGCTCCAGTTGTGAAAGAACTATTCGCACTGTTTGTACTTATGTTCACCAAATCAGTTCTAAGCAAAATGTTGATCGAGGGATGTAAATGATTTTCTATTGTTGCCTATGTATTATGGGCTGGAGGCCTTATTATTGAATAGATTGAGTTGAGTTGAGTTGAAGGAATCGAAAGAACGAATGGACGAAGGAGAACAATGAAATTGACGGAAAGATGATCGTACGAAGAAACCAATACAGAAAGCATCTTATGATGCAAAACAAAAACAAAATATTTTTCCGATAAACTATTTCGTCACAAGATAATTTTTTGCAATGTAACATTCCCTTCATACCGGACTGATTTCCATAGTATGCCAGTTTGACTAAATACTCAGGTTTTGGAACACGCAGATAGTCGTAGTAAGATCACCATTTTTCTTTCTTTAAGAAATCCAAATACCGTAAACCATTGCACGCCGGGGTCCTGCTTTCTGTTTGATTCGCGTCTAAGCATTGTTCCAATCATGGCCTACGCGTTTTCAATCGTTTATGCTACGATTCATCTTCGTCCACGTCTCGATCTTCGGCGTTGTCAGGGCGTCAACACAAAGTTGTTGCCGTGTCTTGAACAGCTTTACTGTGTGCTTGGCGTTCGCACTGCGATGGTACAACGAACATGAACTCGACGGGTCGTAATAAAGATCAAGTAATGAAAACGTAGTGTTAATACTGTATAGTCGCCGCGTAGTCTCCTGGCGTCTGAGAACTAATTGTCTGCGTTTCCACGTCGACTCTTTTAGTCTAGGCTTTTGACGTCCTTCTAGAGTTCCTTGTGTTGCTATCGCGTTGCTGCTGCTTCTATGGCGCTCTCAGTGCGATCATACTGTGTGCTAGTAGGGACGCCGAGCTCGGCGTTCACTTTGAACATGCCCGAAGTACTCGCAGTTAGGTCGCCGTCTTCTTACACTTTCACGACGACCCCAGGGCGTCCTTGGCGATACTTCCGCGTCCTAGGTCTTCATAAGGAAAACAGAATGATCGGTTTATAAAATGGGAACGCACTCGCGCATAATGTTCAGCTCTATATAGCTGTTATCATACCTGAGCGTGCACCGTGTTGCTCCGTTCATGGAGAAAACACATTCCTGAGCGTGCATCATGTTGCTCCGTTCATGGAGAGAGTGCACATAGTTTAAGATAAAAAACGTACGTGCGATAAAAGAAACTAGGTCGTAAATAAGGGGTTTATTTAGAGATATAAATAATCAGAGACGTAGATAACATGTTAGCTACGTCTCTGAAATAATATATAAATGTCATATGGATATGCTTTAACTTTTATAGTATTTGTTTTTTTCGATTCAATAGAAGTGGTATTTAAAGGGAGTACTTTTTTAGGTTCGAATACATCTTCTAGTAATATGGATATATTTATAAAAGTGGTCGCTCTGATCTTGCATGCTCTCATTTTACAACAAGGTGAGAAAGATCTGCTAACGCAGACATTTTTATTAAATGTGTCGTGTTCTGAGAAAACTGGGCATAATGCATGTGCGTAAAGTGTCGTCCCAGATCATCCTGTGCAGTCCGCACAGGCAAATCAGGGACGACAGTTTCCGCCAAAACTGGATTTTCGCTAAGAAGAGACTTCATTTGAACGAAAATTTCCATAAAAGCGGAAATTGTCGTCCCTGCACAGGCTAATCTGGGATGAAAATTTACGCACAAGTATTATGCCCAGTTTTCTAAAAACACGACACAATTTGATTTGATTGCGACTTATATTGCCAATACTTGAATAAAATGATTTATATAATTGACATGTACGTAATTAAATTGATATAGATTTTAACAGACAGACAGACAGACAGACAAACAGACAGACAGACAGACAGACAGACAGACAGACAGACAGACAGACAGACAGACAGACAGACACTTAAGAATACAAATGCAAATAATTACAATCGATGGTAAGAACACGTATGCTCTATCAAGGTGGTACTAAAGTTTTCAACAGTATTATTACGAATCGCCTTTTTTATAACAAAAGCTTCTTCGATTAATTTACACACATTTTAAATTATTGATTTGTCATATGAAACTAGCAACTTATGGAATTTATATACAGATGGGTTAAGCGGCAGATCATGCATATGAAATTTTACTAAATTACCGTAAACTTTGTAACCAGAAGACAATCTAGGATTACGTTGACAAGAGTTTTTTTTTAATGATATTTGAAAAGATATTTGAGTATTTAAACACATATACATGAATCTCGTATACCTGAATGATAAACCGTGCCGCTGTGATGTGTATTTCTAGGCGTGCACTGTGCAGGTGGCTCCTCGGGCGGAGGCGGCGGAGGCGGCGGTCGCGGCGGTGGCTCCTCGGGCGGAGGCGGTGGTCGCGGTGGCTCTTTGTCGAGCGGAGGTCGCGGTGGCTCCTCGTATAATGGAGGAGGACGGTGGGGAGGCAACAGGTAAGATCCGAGACTTGAAGGGAGTCGCTCAGATGTGTCGTGTTCTGAGAAAACTGGACAAAATGCATGTGCGTAAAGTGTCATCCCAGATTAGCCTGTGCAGTCCGCACAGGCTAATCCGGGACGACACTTTTCGCCTAAACTGGTTTTTCGCTAAGAAGAGACATCATTTAAACGAAAAATTCCATAAAAGCGGAAATTGTCGTCCCTGATTAGCCTGTGCGGACTGCAGAGTCTAATCTGGGATGACAATTTACGCACAAGCATTTTGCCCATTTTTCTCAGAACACGACACAGATTTCAAGTGTTCCTGTATGTTTTAATAAAAATGTCATCAAGGGTTATTACTGTTTAAACTAGCAACACAAATTCTCTTTGTACAAGTTCTCTTATTCTTTAAATGTTTAAATGGACTTCACAGTTTGAAAAAAAAATGACAATTTAAAACAAAATCGATTCCAAAAACAATGCACATGTGTATATTTTAACAAGCGAAATAACTTTCCTGACCATAAAACATTAACAATATCGGGTTCGTTTGAGATGTCTTCTCTGGGCAATGGTCACATGGTACCAATTAACGATGCAAATGATCGGGGTCGGAATGATGGGATTTACCAATTATCGGTTTAAGTTTCAGAGGTTAATAATGACGCATTATCTAACTGATTTACTTTAAATCATTGGGCACACAGTCTTTGACAAACTAACAAGCGCAGCCTTCTTTGCAAATGTTATTGGTCAATTAAGTCGGATACTTTCAACTAGGAACCATGATGAAAATTGTTCAATGTTTCAAAACACGCAAACACCAATTTCATTTTACCGATATTTACTTATGTTTCATTGGAAAGCCGTATACCAAATTTACGTAATTTCGTTGCAGTTATTCTTCAGATTCTTCACATGGCGGACCAAATTTGTCCGGAGCCGAAGCATGGGGTCTCGTTATTGGACTGGTGTTTGGCTTCATATTCCTCGCTATCGGGATATTAATATGCATTAGGAAGTGTAACTTACCGACACTGATGATGTCCATCCGGGATTGCCTCAGAAAGAGGCAGTCGGTAGACACCAACCAAAATGACCCTCGTGCGACGTCGCATTATACGCAAGATGTTTCCTGGATACGAACGACTAAACTTTGAAAATAACGTTTACGCGGCTGTTTGTGCATGTCATATTGAAGTGCAGTGCGTCTGAAGTTGTTTTATTTTGCATGCTCTTGTCAAGACTCGTGCAGATAGTAGACTTAGTAATGGGGTAGTTCTAGTAATTTAATCATTGTGACCATATCGAAAAGAATTCACTGCAACAACATTAAACATTCACATTAAACATTAGCTGTTCCACAGATTGCGAAAAGGATACTTATCCCCTTAAAACATCATTCTAAAATGAATGTATTCCTTATATCGAAAATTTGGAAGGTATATCCATTGCAAGCATATAGCGTTTAAAGGTCTTTCATATTCATCTTTACATATTGCGCCCAAATGACCCGGGTTCGAATTCCGGTAAAGGCAAAGAATATTCAACGCCTTGATATAATAATTATTTAGATTATTCTAAATAGATAATACATTAATTGCATTTTTTTTCAAAAACAAGAAAGCCGGTGAAATAAGTCCCTAAATGCAAGTCTCCAAACAAACACTTTTTAGACGCGTACCATTGTTTCTTACTTATCAATGAAACTTATGTAATGCGTATGTAACACCTGCATTCAGATGTGTAACATGGCAACCGATCCATACTAACGCTCGATTGGTCATTGTCGGCTCGGGTACTACTTACATGTACCCCGGGTACAATTAAGTATACTTACTTGTACCCCGGGTACGGTAAATATACTAAAACGTACCCGGGAATTTTAACGCTAAATCGGTCGCTGTCGGCTATTTAAAAACAAATGTTCATATTTATGTCAATTTTCTGTTAAATGGCCACTATATTATCGAAACTTATACTCATTAGCATGTTGATGCATTTTTTTTTTAAATAGAAGTTGTTTTCGTAATGTCATTAACGCATTTTACGACATCGGATTTTGGGCGGGAATACAACTATGGTACATTTGAGTATATTTACCGTACCCGGGGTACAAGTAAGTATATTTTATTGTACCCGGGGTACATGAAAGTAGTACCCGAGCCGACAATGACCAATCGAGCCATACTAACGTCATGAACAGAATATTGAACCTGCAGAGACGATGTGCAGGGTAATAGCAAGAGATGATTTAAATATAAATACTTGAGATTTGTCAACAATTGCAATGGCTTTCTTTTGAAAATAGATGTCAATATTTCACATGCATTATAATTTACAAAGCTCTCAACATTTAAACACATCCATATATTGACGACCTTACGAACACAAATAACGATTTAAGATAAAGGCAAGAAATACTTGGAAACATGGCCGTTTTATTAATGGACCCTATGGATAACATATATCGAGCCGAAACAAAATGGTCTACGGACAGACCGACAGTTGCAAAGAAATATGTATTTACGACTACTCAAGACATGTGTGTCGTAGTTCATAGTTATATTCACATATGTAACATTTGTTTAAGTCTTTGTGCATTGTAAAAATGTTAATAAACACACTAAATTGGAAGACATGGGAATATTAATCATGGAAGCTGTCGTGTTTCTCTACAAGCAAATATTAGTTCATAGTCCGGGAAACACTTCTTTTGGATTTTTGGCCACTAACACATGGTCACGGTACGTTGAAAAGTGTTTTTTTAAGCTTAATTGAATTAATGACCACGTGCACCTGACGAATTTAGACGGCAAGTGAATATTTCAGCGTGGAAGCTGTTTTGCATACAAGTAGGGTCAATATACACTTTGACACCCTAAAAATTGCTTCAAAATGTATTTGAACTTGTCCTGGTAGGTAAGAAAGTACTTACAACAAAGAAAAAATTTAACGAAATCGGACTTCCGGAAAGTAGTTTTTTTCAAGATGGCCGCCAAGATGGTGGCCAAAACCTACTTATGATCATAACTAAATACATATCCACTAAAATTTGATGATTTTGGTGTCCATACCTAGGTTTTTTTTTTGGGGGGGNGGGGGGGGCAAAGAACACATTAAGATCATCAGACAAAGTGTAAGTTTATAAAATTACACAGAAATCCAAAATTACGTCCAAAATGTCCACAGCCACAATACGAAGGACAACAAGTCCATAATTTTTGACTGAAACGTAATGATTGTAATGTCCAACACCTTAGTTTTGGAGACAAGGAACCCTATGATTGAATTGTTGATATCACTAAGAAGTTGAATAATCATGAAATCCAATGTATGACATTCAGTTTTCCACTATCACATTATAAACAATCACTAGTGCCCATAGCATTTTTCTCAGAGCGTTAAATTGTCGGTGTCGTCGTCCTCCTCCTCAGTACCGACCTCTTAAGAATTGTTCGAATAATCACAATTTTCAATTTGGAAAGGGCTACATACATCAGTAAAGTGGAGGCCATAACGTCTGCAGCTGCATCGAGAGGATTTACATCCTACAGAACAGTTACAGTGGATGATTTTCAATAGTTCTTAAGGTGCAGCATTGATTTTGGTCATGATCGGAATTAAATGGTCGTTGTCCTGTTTCCATCCTTATTCTGTCGGTTTCATAGTATGTGCAACCCACATCCATACCATGATTTGATAATATACGCATTGGCTATGGAATACTGCTGCATGCGACGTTGTTGGAAGTCGTTCAGGAGTGACGAATGTTTTGGCAGTAGCCACTTTCTTTGTGAAAATGCTATGGCGCAGTGATTCTAAGGAATCATTTGGCTCGCAACTAACAGATCAACCATCAAGCAGTTGCCAAGATTTGATATTTCCTCTTGAGACTGATTTGGAAGGAGGAATGAACTAGAACATGACTTCATGATAGGGACAGGTTTTTTTTTAATTTCCGAAAGACTTACTTTTTTCCGATGCCGAAAATCCTTGAATTTGAATCACAGCCGAAGTAAGCATAAACAAAGAGCAACTGATGGCATGCTTTGTCTCCTAAACGTTTTTTTTTCAAAAGGTTAATAGTATACACTTTGTGTTCTTTGAATGTTTGTTTACTTCAGAGCGGAAGTAGATGGTCTTATTGTCCCTTTCGGAGAAATGCAGGAGCAAGATGCGCAATCCTCACCCACCTATGTCGTGGTGCTATGACGGAAACGTTCCACTGTTGCTTTAACAATATCAACGCCTGCATCCGCTGGTGACAGAACGACATTACATCCCTTTTTAGTCAAAGCTGTGCTGATCAGAGCAATCATGTTTGCCGTGTTGTGTCACGAGACAAAACGTCCTCGTTTTTGCATGATCATTCTGTTTCTTTGGTGAAACTCTCAATATGGTTTACGTTTTTTCCTCGTCTCTGGTATTTGTTGTCTTTGATAGAAGGACCGTCTTCGTAACCATCGAACACCAGTGATGCTTGTCCGTAATGCCTTACAATGAAATCGGCAAAAGACTTGGCTATTGCGTTAAAGGTGTCGCACGTTTTCCCTGGAAAACGATAGAGCAAAGAGCCACCATCAAGCACGTAACAATCTGTTCCAGTAATACAGTTCATCACAGCCTCGCTTGATGCTTCTGCATCATGAACTCTTATTGCCTGAGCGATTTGAGGCTTGTCTGCTTTAAGAAGTATGTTCTTGGCTTCAAAGAGGGCAGGAGGATGGGGGCTCAGTTCATACGACAGTATGTCATCAAGGGAAATATCTCCATATTTTGACGCTACAGGAAACGTTGGAACAGAAGGACAAGATCAATAGCACGGTCAGAAACAATCTTAACAGCGGAGTTGTTTCTAAGAGTTTGGGCTATGTCTTTTCTTTTGAATGTATAAACAAAGGCCTACTTTCTTTTGATATTTCTTATGATCTTGTTACCAACCGTCTAAAAAGCATTAACATTCACATCTGGCCCAGCCACTATCCCATTTACAATTTTTCTTAAAGTAGGATCAGCTGTGTATGGTAAGCAAGCTACTTTGTGGCCCATCAATGATTTCGGCAGCCTTCCAATACAAGGGTTGGTCAAACGTCACAATTGTGGGAAGGTTGTGCTTCATGGCAAGGTTGCTAACAAAGTATTATGTTGACAGAATGCACGATTCGTCCCCATGGTACATTTTGATCATAGGCAAGATTGTTTGGCTGCTATTTTCAATGCAATGGTGTACTTATGTTCAAGGGAGGTAACCTTTCAAAAGTTTCTTATAAGTTACAGACTAAGTATCAAGCAGGACACGTATTCTTAGACACAAATAGTGCAATGAAGTAAGAATCTAAAAAATGCTTGAACAATATGTGCTGTCTTAAAAAGTAATTTTGTACTAGTGCAACATGTGGTTTTAGAGGGTTACTTTGAAATGCTTTCTCAATAAGGCTTATGAGCCTCTTCAGCCGACTTAAACAAGGTAAAAGGTCTAGACCTATGTTTAGTCAAATAACAATGAAATGTTTGTCTCTTAGTATTGCGATTATGATAAACATATTGGACTTTCACTTTCTCAATCATCACGTTTGAGTCAGTAGTTATGCACTTGTGGTATTTGTGTTTACGGCCATTTGGACGCCATTTTGAATTTCTATGTTGCGTAATAGACTTACATAATTTTTAATTATCTTAATTATTGTGTTCTTTGCTCACTGAAACCTAGGTATAGACACCAAAATTATCAAATTTGGGTGGATACTTGCATAGTTATTATCTTAAGTATGTTTGGCGGCCACCTTTGCGGCCATCTTGAAAAAATAATTTCCGGCGGTCCAATTTTGGTAAACTTTTGATATGTTATAAAGAAACTCCAGTCCTACCAGGATCAGTTAAAATACCTTTTGTAGCGATTTTTTTATTATTATCATTATTTTATTTTATTTTTATTTTTTTTTATTTTTTTTTGGGGGGGGTGATAGTTTGTTTTATAGATATTGACCCGACTACATCATTAATGTGCGTGAATCAAAATGGGTATGCATATACTATGCAGAATAAATCCTTACCATGTACATCTTTGATATCTAACTGATTCACATAATACATGGAAATTACTATTACATTGCGTTCAATTACTGGGCAACGGGCATATATAGTTGGTATTTGTACATCTCACAAACTATGGTATACCCATGTTCTAGTGGTAACGCACTTGTTTCACGACCTTATGCTCGCGGGGTCGAGGATAGGCTGCATTTGCATCTATTGTCTTTCGCAAGTGACATGAATTTGATGTATAGTGTATTGGCTAGGTATTTCCAAAGGAGCATTTCCACACACAATGTCTCAAGCTAAAGGCGCAGCCTTTTATGCAGTTGCTAATGCTAATGGTCAATTTAGAAGTCTGACATTAATGACATGCTGTTACTTTCAACCAGGAACCAAACTGGGAATACTTCACTGTTTTAAACACGCAAACACCAGTTTACTTCAACAATATTTATCTTTTTTCACTGGAAGACCGTTAACCAAATTCAAGTAATTTCTTTGCGGTTATTCTTCACATGGCGGACGAAATTTGATCGTCGCCGAAATATTTGGTCTCTTTATTGGAATGTTTTTTGGCTCCATATTCCTCTTTATCGGGATTAGCATGATACGGAAGTGCATCAGGTAGTGTCACTTAGCGACACTGATGAGGGCAAACCGGGATTGCCAGAGAGAGGAGCAGTCGGAAGACACTAACCAGAATGACCCTCGTGCGACGTCGCATTATTCGAGAGATTTTAGCTGGATTCGGACGACTAAGCTTTGAGAATTACGTGTAAGCGGCTGTTTGTGCATGTCATGTAGAAGTGCAATGCACGTGAAGTTGATTTTATTTTGTATGCTCTTGACAAGACTCATGCGGATACTAGACTTACCTTATAAATGGGGGTGAAGTAGTTTAATCATAGAGACTATATCAAAATGAACTGACTGTAGCAACAACACATTTAAAATAAGCTGTTCCGCAAATTGCGGAAATGTCAATAATCCCCCAAAAATATTATTCCAAAAAGAATGTATATGTTATATCGATATTTTGGAATGTATATCCATTGCTATCATACAGCGTTTAAATGTCTTTCATATTTTAAAGTCTGACTGATTCAGTCGAAGCGAGTTACACATTGCATATAAATGATCCGGGTTCGAATTCCGGTAAAGGCAAAGAATATTCCTAATATTTTACATTTTTAATTATGAAGATTGTTCTTAATAGATTTTTTTTAGTAAACATGTTTAATGGACTTTTTCAAAAAAAAACAATGCCCTAAATGCAAGTCTCCAAACTATCACTTTTAGACGAGTAAAATATCGTCTTACTCCTTGAAATGTTCTATTATGAGTATTCATGAAACACCTCTTTTGCATTAACCCACGTATGCCTAGCGTCTAGAAAAAAAGGCCTTGGCAAACAGCGTAGACCCAGATGAGATGCGGCATCTCATCTGGGTCTGCGCTGTTTGCTTAAAGGAATTTCTGTAAGAAATATTCTTAATATATAAATAGATAAACTAGATTATATACCTAATTTTGGAAATAAATTGATCCAATTTAGATGGATGGGAGAGTCCACTTGGCAAATAGGTTAATGATGTGCAACATGGCAAACGGTCATTACGTGCAACATTGCGACAATATTGAAACTGAAGAGACAATTTTCAAGTGTGTTTTCAAGAGATCATTTTAATATAAGTTATGCAATTTTTAAAACAGTTTGAATGGCGTTCCTTTCAAAATATGTGGCGTGTTCTGAGAAAACTGGGCAAAATGCTTGTGCGTAAAGTGTCATCCCAGATTAGCCTGTGCAGTCCTCACAGGCTAATCCGGGACGACACTTTCCGCCTAAACTGGATTTTCGCTGAAAAGAGACATGATTTAAACGAAAAATTCCATAAAAGCGGAAATTGTCGTCCCTGATTAGCCTGTGCGGACTTCAGAGGCTAATCTGGGATGACAATTTACGCACAAGCATTTTGCCCAGTTTTCTCATAACACGCCACATATATGCAAATATTTCACATGAATTACAATTTACAACGCTCTACACAATTATATTACTCCATTTATTGAAAACCTTATAAAATGTGTAACGAATACAAAATACAATCTAAATATGATCGATAGCAAATAGCGATATCACGAATAAAAACACCTCATTCGAATATTCTGAAAAGGACACTTAGTTACATTGGTAGGAAAATATGGAGGGAACAAAACTCCGTCTGTTACAGTCTGGCAATCTGTAACTTTACAATCTTTGAAAATGAATCTTAAGAAATATTGTATTTCGAATACGCAAAATAATTTTCTGAATAAGGTTACTTCATTCGAGTGTAAAATACATGTATACAACACCAACAATAATGTGTTGTTATTTTAATGCAGTAACTGTAGATTGACCATATTCTATGATAGATATCATACCGTACATGGTAACTACAAATTAAAAATGGGTACATGGACTTTGTAACAAACCTTTTTTACAAATAGTAATGTATATTGGACATTTTAATACACGTATATTAATCTCATTTTCCGACTTATGAGTACAATTCTTAAACTGGAATGAATAATATAAACACGCTTTCATAACATCAACAATCTTTTTCTTTCGTAAAGTAAAAAAAAATGTTTCAGTTACAAATCATGCATGTTTCTATCTACTTACTTTACATTCATTTGTATGAACAAACCAAATGACCAGTAAAAAGTGCTTCATTTCATATGGTTTTCGGCACTGGATTTATACTAATGAAATGTTTTTTCATTATAAGTCAAAAGCAGAAACAGTTGAATGTAAAAATTCTTCTTATTTGAGATTAATATTTTATTGAATTCTTGTTTAATTGATTAAAAGTAGTAACTTCAACCATCGAAATAAGTGTTATAGAAACATACATGACGGCGTCACGGTTGTTTCGGTATTTTAACCCGTTTTCAATGCCATACATGAACATTAATATTACTATTTCATGTCTTAAACGTGCATAACTATTTGTCCGATTTTCACAAGAACCACCGTATGTATTCATGTGTATAATCAATTATCACACTAGACTTGCTTCGTATGAGATCCAGTCTACATATAATAAGTACAAGACGTGCAGAAGAAATATATGTCTGACATAATATACCAATGGCGATGGAGTTCGTTTCTTTTCAGCTCACCTAGGTTTCATTCTTTATTCTCATTTATATACATACCTTACATATTTATAACAGTAACATATGCACATTAAAACTTAACGTATATAACCGCTCACGGTGTTGAGCTATAAAAGATATTGCAAAAGTTTGCATAGCATTATATATGCAATCATTCTATTATCACTATTTTAAATACTAAGAGACAGAAAATAAGTGCTACTCTTCCTTTAAAAAAACTGCGATAAAATTATCAAAGATTATTTTATCGCAGTGATAAACACTGATTGCTGTAAATAGGAGCAAAACGCGAATATCATTCCTGATCTGATCAGAAATGAACTGATTAGCACTGACTTTCTACATTTACACAAAATTACATTTTATATTACACTAAATATATATGACATTATTTACAGAGTAATGACAGGTTTTGTCACATTGTCTAATCAAGTCTCTATTTGAGAACAGCATAATAAATTGATCTATTTTTGATAAGTTTGGACACTCAGAATAGCATACAATTGCCTTCCAGTGTAAACTATCTCTTAAGTAATTATATATTTGGCATTCACCTAAGCGCAAAGCTCGCTCAGTGTGAGTTTTTTCTGACAACCCGGTATCTGCCGTCCCTCCACGCTTCATATTGATACGCCTCACTCCATTTAAAGGGACCTTTTCACAGATTTTGGAATGTTTGGAAGTTTGTCATTAAATGCCACTCTTTGTAAAAATTCTTCCAGTCGGCAGTAGGTAGGTATGTAGGTAACCGGAAATAAATAAAAGAGACTCGCTCTGGGAAAACGGAGCTTATAATACATGTGTGTAAAATGTCGTCCGAGATAAGCATCTGACATCCGCAAAGATTAATATGGGACAACATTTTTCGCTTGTATTGAATTTTTTTATTAAAAGGAAGAATCATCTTAACGAAAATCCAGTTTAAGCGGAAAGTGTCGTCCATGATTAGCCTGTTCGCACTGCACACGTTTCGCACATGCATTAAGCCCCGTTTTCCCTGAGCGCGGCTCATATATAATATATCTTTGAAACAAATCACAAAGGTTCCATATGTTGCACGCAAATTACAAGCAGTTGTCCATAGATTGTTTAATATTGTGCACAATGAATTTACTGTAGGCAATTCAATACACCCAATAATTAGAACTATATTTCCATTTTACAAATGCATGTGCTTTAAAATTTGATTACTAAATCTCAAGCTAAGGGATGATTATTATTATTATACCAGCGTTTTATTTCTTGAATGAAATTTAGAGGGATAAGACATATGCACGTGAGTACTAATTTGCGGTACTGAAAAAAATGTTTTCTATAATGTGGTTAAATGACCATGTCAGCAATTGTTCGCCGGTAGGTTCGTGATAATGTTGCTCACAACCCCTTTTAACATTGACCTTTGATATATTGATCTCAAATTTAATCAGCGTAATCCTTCTTCTCAAATAAGCAACTTAAATTAACGTAGGTCTAAGATCGAGTTCTATATCATACATATGAATTGTATATCCATCATTGTTCCAAAAAAGTACCTATTTCTAACGAATTCCTTTTCATCATCATCATCATCATCATCATCATCATCATCATCATCATCATCATCATCATCATCATCATCATCGTCATCATCGTCATCATCATCATGATCCTCATCGGCATCATCGTCATCGTCATCGTCGTCGTCGCCGTCATCATCATCATCATCAGCAGCAGCAGCAGCAGCAGCAGCAGAGCAGCATCATCATCATCATCATCATCATCAGCAGCATCATCATTATCATCCTCATCGGTATCATCGTCATTGTCATCGTCATTGTCATCGTCATTGTCATCGTCATCATCATCATCATCATCATCATCATCATCACCATCATCATCATCATCATCATTCGGACAAACGTTCTTAACAATTTTCAAGAAGTTTGAACGATATATGTGGCCTCTTGAGTGTTCACAAGTTGTCGGCGGACGACGCACGACGAACGACGGAAAAAAGGCGATGAAAAAATCCACACCATGAGCACGTTGTTCTTAGATGAGTTAAAAACAAGACATATCTTCTTTTTGTTAGATATTCAGCGTATATCCTGACTTTGTTATAAAAAAAATGAGGTATACAATAAACTGTTCTAAGTTATTAAATTAAAAACAAAGGTTTAAGTATTTTTGTGTTCTTTGTTAACTTAAAAGACGCATATCCACCTCATGAAATGTTTGTCATGAAGTGCACGTGTATTAAACCACATAATAGTGTTCGTAGATACAAATTTTACCACGTGCGATCACGTCATACGTGTCCCCGCATGTCTTATAATGAAATCGTTTTATTCGTCCTCATAACATTTGATATTTGATTAGGACGCACTTTTCTTTCCATACATTTAAATAATACTGTTACATCCGCGTCATGCGAAAATTGGTCTTATGGCATATGGGGACAGCGTTGCTCAAGCCCAGCCTGCGCACTTGCGCAGTTTGGTCAGGGGCTACGTTTTCCGTTTTAAAAAACGCACGCAAGGTTTCGTGGTATCTCCTGAGTATCCTCCACAGTATGCATATCTTGACAATACTGCGCTGATGCGCAGGCTGGACTGGAGCTACATTGGCAGCATATTGCCTAATTCCCATTTTCGAATGACGCGGGTCTTAAAAAAATCTCATTGCGTATTGTAAATGAAACATCAAACCACGATACTTTCCGATAGAAAATTGAAGTCACACTGTGTTATTTATAGCAAACTGACAGATGTCGGTAGCCTATTCTGGCTTGCAGGAAAGAATTTCAGACAGACTGACCGCGTACGTCACACATGTGTGGCTAGATAGTTAACGATTTCCTACTAATCATGGACACTATACAATTTTAGTAGTTTTGTCTCACAATGCAAGACAAATGGCATTTACCGATAGGTTTTCGTTAATTTCTTTCCCTACAATTCGTGTAATTTGATATCTTGAAAGCAATAATGTGTTGTCAACATAAGGCGTTTATTAATAGTACAATCCCGTCTTCCACTGACGATTTACTGACACAGCACTGACCCCGAAAGTCTTGGGGTTGGAATTTACCGGTAATTCGTTATTGTAACTGGGATAATATGAACATACAGAGAGTAGTCCGCATTTCCCTACTCTAATTAGTGTTACACCTATACTACAAAGAAGCGGTGATGTTGCCATTGTTCCGGGGGATTATGCTCAAATCAGCCAATGGAATGAATGGAGTGCATACACTAGGGTTTGCTGGCGTTATGTAAAGTTCATTTTAGGTGTAAAGCTGAGTTAAACAGCTACGCCGAAAAATCCTGCGGTTACCCCTATTTTATGTAATGGTTGGGGGATTTCCTTTTTCGAGTGCGCATGCGCAGACATATTAAAATGGGCGGCCTGTTATGGGCTCAGCATGTCTTTGTAAAGGGACTGTAAACCACGAATGACGAATAAGAAAAGTTATAAAATACCGTATTTTTTACAATTATTAGTTTATATTGATTAAAATATCACGACTGGTATATAACATTACTTGAAAAAAGTTTTTATTTTATTTTTACTTTATTTTTTTATTTTTTTATTTTCACTGGGTATGTCTACCAGGTAACTACCAGTTAACTATAAATAACGCAAGTAGATTGATCATCATCGTCACGTGGTAAACCCAGGAATGCAAATTGTGCATGCGTAGTGAATTGTATATATTTGATATATAAAATGATCAATCTTCTTGCATTATTTATAGTGTGTATATCGTTATGTCACCTATTTTCGCAATGTACTTTCGATTTCACATCGCGAAATTGTATTACCGAATATACTGAAAATATGAACTTTTTCAAGTGATTTAATATACTAGTCGTGATATTTTTATCAATATGAACTAATAATTGTAAAAAAAATACAGTATTTTAGAGCTTTGCTATTTTTCGTCATTCGTGGTTTACAGTCCCTTTAATTAATAAAACCGATAACACATACTGGCTGCTCATAATTATCAGTTGTTTTTATGTAAATATTGTTTTCAAAATTGCTGTAACAATGTATGATAAATATCCATTGAAACAAAATCGTCGTATTGCTTCGAATTTAATGTAGTTTATTTAAAAAAACATGTTCACGGATTTGCAAGTGCTTAACTAATTATTAATTAACTGATTAATTAATAAATTAGCACTTCGGTACTTCTGAAACATTTAGTAAGTTGATTTCATAATTTATCTGGGAAATATCGCAAGAAATGCTCGTCTACGGTTATTGGTCCTACATTTAGCAAACATGGCGTGCTTAAGTGTTTTCGAACTTCTGAGGTCCTTACGCGCGTGTGACTGATGCCCCAGCACTTCGAATTAACTTTCGAAAGTTGGGACGAATTTGGAATGATTGTCTGCAATTTCCCGTCACAAAGTGTTGACCGAAAGATATTCAACCTGTGTGTGGTTGTGTACTATGTGGGGGTAGCCGGTGCGGTATGGTGACCGCCGAACAGGTGAGGTTTCCTCCAGGCACTCCAGCTTCCTGATTGAGTGGCCTCATGTCTGGCCTTCATCCGGGAAGATAACGAAATCGAAAGAAGAACACTTACCTCAATTCAGTTGCAGTTTCATTTAATAAACAATATAAGATAGATTTATTTGGAAATTTCCTTCAAAACTGTATAAAATAATTATTTGTTAACAAAAAATAACGAAATGACCGACATAAAATCGTTGGGTACGAAGACGCATAGAACAAACGTATTTAATGTGGTACCCCGCTTTCTGTTATTTTGAAACCAAATGTCACTAACAGAACGGTTATCAACCTTCACTTCCTGATTCCTACTCAGATATTAAGGAAGCCGGCCGGTAGTTCGTTGATTTTTATCCAAGGTAATGCCGTTTTTACTTTATGTCTCGCATTGTCATTAGCACAACGCGCTTCATCAGTACAAAATGCTTAATATGGCACTAGATTCGATTTGAAATACTTACACAAAGTTACATTTTGAAGCAATTTTCGAAGTGTCAGAACCGGATTTTTACTCCCGGTGCAGACTGCACCTGCATAATTCGTTGTTGAAAGTGCATCACTAAATTGCATTTTTATACGTTAATTCAATATAATTAAACCTTAATCGTATTTATTTGAATCGCATAACGCTACAAAAAGGTAAATAGGGTACTTCCGATTGTTACGTGCAGACTTTTGTTTACGACAGTGCATGCAGTTTGCAAGGTTGTCTTAAAATAGGAACAAAGTGAAGGTGAAGGTCAATGCACGGCCTTCACACTGTCTGAGGACAATTTCAGTTGAATCTAGGGTTATTTGAGGATAACTGCACATTCTGTCGAGGCATTGGAGATAATTGTGAGTGTATTCTTTTTTTTGTACTTTAATATAAATATGCCAGTGATTTGTTGTATTTGAATTTAGTATTGTTTTGTTGATGAATATGTCAATTTAATATGTATCAGCTGTTTAACTAAGAGCTTTTTGAGAGTGGCCCTCTACTAGATTATAACATGGAGTTATTGAGGATAACTGATGCTCAATGTAAATGAAACTAGCATGGTAAGGCATGTCCAATCACTAATGATTAATTTAGGAAATGTAAGTCTCTGTTTATAATGTAAATATTATATAAAAGCTTCTGTCTTAATGTTAAGCATGAACTACTAAACTGTCTGCATTAGTCAAAAGTTCAAGGTCAATGTTATTTGTCCATAAAAAAATTGTAGTATTTAGTTGTTTATCCAACAATTTCATCATGATTGTCAAATAAGGTTTATCTTGTATTAATTATGTTTCATAAAAATAATACACCTAATCACTGTGTTTTTATGGCAGTTTTTGGGACAATGTTCGGCCCCATTCCCCACAAGAAAAAGTATATATTCTTCCCTGATTTAAAAAAAAACGATCCCCTCGAGAAGTTACAATTTTTTTTATTGGGATTTTTTTGGCTTTGGGATTGGTTCCGTTTTACGGCCTTTTTTAAATAGTAGGAAAACCCCTAAATACATACATGTGTGTTCATATAATAAATATCATAACACATAAAAGTGTAAATTTTTTCATTTTCCTAAAAAAAAACTAACACTTTTTTCCCCTTTGGACAGGCCCTGCCACCATTTCCCTATGGGTAAAAAAACATTGAATCATTTTAAGATATGAAATGCCTCTGTTTCATAAGTGTCCTTAATTAAAACAACTACCGTAAAAACGCAGTCATAAGTCAAGATTTTTTACCTCCAAATTAAAAATTAAAATTTTTATTAAAATTACAGTCTCGACTTATGAGGTCGTCCATGAAAAAAAAAATCAACCAAGATCGATCGATCCCCGGTAATGGTTGTAGAAGTTGTTTTTGTTGTATAGAAAACTCGCTGATTTACGTCAAATAAAACATAGTCTTTAAACTGATACTTACCAATTAATATAATCACAGTTTGCAACCGTGTTTTTATTTTGATAATTCAATCCGAAGTTTTCATGTTAGCAGGTGTTTTTTCTGTACTGAACATGAAAACAAATGACCAAGGACCCTATTAAAAGTCTTGCGAAAATTCGCAATCTGTGTGAATCGACAGTTTGATGTCATCAAAGGAAAGCCGCTTCCTCTCTGAAAGCATAAAGCCACACCGTTCTTGCCGACAAAATTGGCTTCCTTTGTTTAGCAATCAACACACTTAACCAATCGGGTGTTATTAACTCAATGGCAACCGTCAAATTATGTAACACCACGGTCTTAGCTCCGCCTTTCGAATCTTTTGCAGCAAACGGAGGTAGAGTTTAACGGTTAATTGAACACGTGTTTTACGCAAGTTGAGTGCCAATTAGCCGTAATTACTCGGCATAAGCTTGTAAACAACGAATAAATTTATCTCCGAATTTCCGAGGAAGGCAGATTAATTAAGATTTACCAACTTCTTGTACAATTCCTTACGATGGCGTACGCATGTGTTACCGAAATTCTAAACACATTTATCGGAAATAATGGTACGATGTTTTGTTGGATTATTACTAGTTATCAAACAGCGATGTAATAATATTTGTAACTACTATATATCTGGTTTGTTTAATATAATTAAAATGTTTAACAATATAGTTGCGTCACAGAATCGGACAAGGAATTTGATGGGGTCGCAATTTTACTGACGCTGATTTTCCAATTTTCTTGTAATTTTGACCCGACTTATGAAGTGCACATACCTGAAATGTCAAATTTTCAAACCATTTTTATACTCCCCCGACTTATGAGCGGGTAGATGTATGACTGCGTTTTAACGGTAGTAGTGAACTACATTACGGACGATTGAACCAACATAAATGAGTCCATAATCATTGCTCGCAATCTTAATAATAATATATAACACTCTTCAACTGCAGTCTATAAATGTCAAATGCTATTCCTATTTCTTATAGGTCTCTGTAACCAGAAATATGTTGGAAGTTTCAACATGTTATAATGCAAATATTTGAATACAATTAAAACTAGAAATGGCGCGGCAGAGGCCAACGCGTATCCCCACACCGAATGTTTGACCTAGGTGTGCCCCAGGGTTGGTAATGGGGCCATGCATAGTCGAGATTGACTGTATTGTCATAAGAGAAGTTCAGTATCAATTAGAAGTGAATTGGTGTAGAAATGAAGAAGTTATAGTATAGGCAATTTTTGGTGGGTGTGACCTATGTGGGCAGGGCGCCCCAGGGTTG
>VMBQ01003442.1:44148-68515 GCA_007657795.1 Dreissena rostriformis
GGAATTCAATGAAACTTTATGGGAAGCTTCACTACCAAGAGGAAATGTGCATATTATCAGCCGGTTCTGGTCGGATGATTTTTCACAGAGTTATGGCCCTTTGAAATTTTCCATTGTACATATAGTGCAATTCTTGTCCAAGCTATTTCTCAGCAACTTATTACGGGAATTCAATGAAACTTTATGGCAAGCTTCACTACCAACAGGAGATGTGAATATTATCAGCCGGTTATGGTCGGATGATTTTTCATGGAGTTATGGCCCTTTGAAAAAATATTGTCCAAAGTTATGCCCCTCAAGACGTTTCCTTTTATCTGAATATATAGTGCAATATTGTGACAAAAAAAAACTTTGGGGAGCATCACCCGTCTCCGACGGTTTCTTTTTCGGGAAGTTAAGGGCCTAGACTAAGACTTTTTTTCTAGAATAACAGTTATCTGGACTTTTTCCTAGATGCTTTGAGATATTTACCTGATTTCTGGTGTGTGAGACTTTTATATACCTGCACTTACAGATCAAGTTCGAGTTCCATTCCGGCCTATTGATTTTTTATGAAGTTACCGGTCTTGGACTTTTTCTTAAAAATAACACTTTTTCCCGATTTCTTTTCCGAAACGCATTCAGATATTGACCTTACTTTTGGTGTGTGAGTCTACTTACATGACTATATAAGAGATCAAGTTCGAGTTTTGTTCCAATCCATGATATTTATAGAAGTAACGGGCCTTAGACAATTAATTTTCTCTAAAATAACACTTCCAGATTTTTGCAGAAACGCTTTCAGATATTTGCCTGATTTTTGGTGTGTGAGTCTTCATGCATGACTTTAAGATCAAGGCTGAGTTTTTTGTTACATTTGAGATGTTTTAAGACAAAAGTGGAATGAGGCGGCATCTGTGCCATATGGACTCGTATCTTGTTATTTCATGAATTCAGCTATATTGTCCGCACCGACCCAGCCGATGTTGCGCGTGTCGAGTCGAAGACCTGGATGTGTACGCAGGAGAAATATGACACTGTACCCCACGTACAGCCCGGTGTGCTAGGAATCCTGGGAAAATGGATTTCACCCGAGGAGGCTCAAACTAATTTGGACCTATATGAGGGATGCATGGCAGGTTAGTGGGATTTGATGGTTTTAGTAGTCATTAAAAAAAATGCCCAAAACTACAGCCTTTTACAGGCTGTTTTCCAATTGCAAAAAGGAACATTTTTTTCCCAAAAAAATCTGACCAAACTTTCCCCCAAAAGAGGCATTCCTTTCAAATAAACTCAATAATTGGTTTATTGCATATATTATACTGTGATACTATGCAGTAGCTCTTTATAATATAAATTTAAAAATACAGTTAAACATGCACATACAAACAATTGAAATACTGTTATTTATTATAATATTTATGTCTCATTTTTCCCAATTTAATGTTTTTTCACGCTATTTTTCCCGATCAAAATAAAAAAGGTACAGGTTGTAAAATATAAAGAAAAAAATCACTGGTAGTATGCATGCTTTTCCTGAGGGCCTTTTAGCACAGTGGAACCCCTGTTCTGGACCATCCACTTCAGGAACACTGAATTTCCCAAAATGGGTTATCCCTGTGCCTGAATTCAGGAGCAAGCTAATTCCTATAATTTCAATTATCTGTTTTAGCTCTGAAGTAAATTTTCGCCCCAGATTAGCCTGTGGAGTCAGCAAAGGCTAATAGGGACGACTTTTTCTGGCTAAACTGGTTTTATGCTCAGAAGAGACTTCTTTAAACTAAAAATAGCATAAAAGCGGAAAGTGTCATCCCTGATTAGCCTGTACAGATTGCACAGGCTTATCTTGGACAACAATTTTACGCACATGCATTAAACCCTGTTTTTACAGAAAGAGCCTCATATGCTTGCTACTAATTTCAGGACGTATGATGTACGTGATCCCGTTCAGCATGGGCCCCATTGGATCCCCGCTGTCCAAGATCGGTGTCGAGATCACGGACTCCAACTACGTGCTTCTCTGCATGAGGGTCATGGCTCGCGTGTCCCCCGACGTGTGGCACTTCCTGCGCGAAGGCAACGGAGAATTCGTACGCTGTCTGCACTCCATGGGTTGTCCCAGACCCTCACAGAGTATGTTTGAACGGGAAAAATTTGGGCCTGGGCCGGTAATCATTCTTAGACTTAAGTCCAAAAATAAAGAATATTCTTTAAACTGTTACGTGCTAAAACTACTTGAAAGTCAATTCTAGCATGGAAATTAACACCAATAATTATAAATTCTTTGTTAAGAACAATATGTTAATAATATAAGCAACATTTTAGCTAGTATATATGCAAACCCTAAGGTATTTTTATAGAGTCTATATCTATTCTTTATTCTTAAGTCTAAGACTGGGTTGGTGAATATCGGCCCTGGTTGCTCAAAACTTAAACGGCCAGTCAATGTAACAGTCTGTTAACTTGGGACCCAAATAATAAAAAAAATCAAAGCAATTTTATTATCTAACATATGCAAATTATTTGAGTCAACAAATTTGTTTACAATTCACACATATATTAAAGGGTTAACAATTCAGTCACATAAATAACTTCATCCAAATATTAACGGCTATTAACTCAAATGGCCGTTAAAGTTTTTGAGCAACCATAATACCTGTAAACAACTCTTGGGCTGTACATTTTACTAAGGGGGCGTTAAACTAGAGTCTAAACATTTTGTATTCTGTTATTTATATCCGATTGTTATACAGAAAAATAGTTAAATATATGCAAATAAATCAAACTTTTACATAGAATATTTATAAAATAATAAAGGCAGGAATTAAGTTGGAAAGATTTTTGTAAACATAAGTTGTAACTGGTTGAATCGCTTATATTGTTAAGGTATGGGAATAAATAAGGGAATATAGGTGTATGGTATTTACGGTCTAAAGCACGCTGTTCTTTATGTAAATTGAGGTGTCAAATGTCACGTTAGACTCACCAAAACAGACTATTTACAACATTACAGTTGTAAGAATATTCTTAACTCTTAGACTTAAGATTGTCCTGACCTTAACAGTTTATGTTAATAGCATATGGTATGTCATTCAGTAATTTTACAACATATATACTAGTAATGGTTAAACAGAAGCGTTTTTCTAAAGATCAATTTTACAAATATCATATAAACATAGGACGACTAGAAAAGTGCCCTCCGGTGAATATTTCAATATAATTACGCAAACCTATGATGCAAAATGACTGACATTGTTAACTCTGAATTTTACACAAATACTAGCACATAATAATGTTACAACACAGGGCCAAAAAACCCTTCTTTGAAGTAGCCGAATATCGGCTGCTTCCCCAACCGAAATAACCACTTTTTTTCCCCAAATGGAACTCAAAAACTCCAAAATTGAGGGGTAAAAAAAATAAAAAAAAATAAAATAAAAAAAATTCGGAAATTGGGACGGGTCTGCTTGGGGAAAAACACTGTAAGTACCAAGCAATCTAAATCCACAGTCAGTGCAAGTTTGTATCTGTTGAGTATATGTACCTTCCTAACTTTGTGGCCACCCAATATCATTTATTTCATGTATCAACTCCATTATCCAAATGAAATACAAATTTCTTATTTTCCCCAAATAAGAAAAAATCGCGCTATTTTTCCCCTAAAAAAAGGCTGAGGCCCCTTCCCCAAAAAGGGTGTTTTGGCCCTGCAACAGATTTTGAGCATAAAAACATTTATTAGCCAATCATTGTTAATGACAAACATACATCTATAAACCAACAAATCTGACAAGAAATTCGGAAAGAGTTGTAAATCATGTATCAAAACTCTTGATGTAAATAAAAAAGATATAGGGGACATAACAGCAACAGTGTTGTGAATTGAACTATAATATTTATCTCCCTTGATAACAGTTTGGTATTGACTGTATGTAAGCATGGGAAGACCTCAAGCTTCAGGTGGTTTTCTGCTATGTTAAAAAGGCCGTAAAACGAAACCTGTCCCAAAGCAAACGGACTTGATTCAAAACCGAAATTGTAAAAAAAATCCTTTTTTTAGAAAGAAGTGTCTAATGATTAATTTATCTCAACTTTATTTCATTAACATCTTACAAAGAATGTAACTATAATTTATAAGATTTTTTCCCAAAATGGCCAGAAAAAGGCCTGATGTGTCAATATTTGTTGGAATAAAAGAATCCAAAATTTGCCATTTTATCGATTTAAAAAATCCCAATTTGACAAGACTCCTTTTCCCAAAATGGCTAAAAAAAACCTTGTGCAATATCATTTAAATGTAAACATTGAGTTTCGAAGGAAATTCCAGTCAATTCAACAGATTTTTGTTACCCATTCTTGCAAGCTGAGTAAGGAAAAAGGAGACCTTGACTGTTGAACTCAACTGATTTCATCAAAATTACCAATGTTTCAACATTTTTTCATAAAAAAAATGTCTTTGATTCTTCTTTTTTCTTAAAAACACTGTTTCAACATTTTTCAAAACAACTTACATGATTTTAATTAAACTTACATATATGTTTAACCTCGAATCATTATTTATTGTTTTGTGTTTGAAATCAAATTTCCGTCACCATATTTGTAAATTACTGAGGGAAGGAACCCTACTAGCTTTGCTAACCTTCCAATCCTATAAACTTAAGATTTTTGTAACTAATCTTGTAAACACATTCTTAAATAAATATGTTTAAACCAAAATTTCCAGGGAAAACAATCAACCACTGGCCATGCAACCCCGAGAAGGTTTTCATTGGACACTTCCCAGACAAGCGCGAGATCTGCTCATTCGGGAGCGGTTATGGTGGAAACTCAATTCTTGGCAAGAAGTGCTTTGCCCTCCGCATTGCTGGCTGCATTGCCAGGGATGAGGGTTGGCTCGCTGAGCACATGTTGGTAAGTGATTGCACTGATAAGGATATGAAAAAAGAAATCAGCAGTAGCCCTGAGGACAATTTTGGTACAGGGTTTTTTCTGCTATTAAAAAAAGACTGTAAAACGAACCCGATTCCAAACAATAAATTTTTGGCGCGAATTGCATTTTTTCCCTGATGTGTCAGTTATATTTGTTGATAAAAAATCCCAATATGGTCCAGTTTGTCGATGAAAATTTCCCAAATTTGCCATTTTATTGATTTAAAAAATCCCAATTTGACCAGACTCCTTCAACCAAAATGGCTAGAAAAACCCCTGTCAGTGAGTGATCACATTGATCACAACATACATGTGGCGTGTTCTGAGAAAACTGTGCAAAATGCTTGTGCGTAAAGTGTCATCCCAGATTAGCCTGTGCAGTCCGCACAGGCTAATCCGGGATGACACTTTCCGACTTAACTGGATTTTCGCTAAGAAAAGACATCATCTTAACGAAAAATTCCATAAAAGCGGAAATTGTCGTCCCTGATTAGCCTGTGCAGACTGCACAGGCTAATCTGGGATGACAATTTACGCACAAGAATTTTGCCGAGTTTTCTCAGAACACTACACACATCAGCAGGAGCCCACAGGCCTCGAGTCCCCTAGACTGTGCTGGACCACTAGATTGTAAGAGAAAAGTTTTCGTTCTTGTTCTATGACATCACAAAAAAAATTGTAGTTACATATCCAGGTCGGATAGTGATAGATTTTGTCAAATTTTATTTCTTCGGTCTTTACTGGGGGGTATATTGTTTTTGGCCTGTCTGTCATTCTGTCTGTCTGTCTGTCTGTCCATCATTCTGTCTGTCCCAAATTTTAACCTTGGTCATAACTTTTGCAATATTGAAGATAGCAACTTGATATTTGGCATGCATGTTTATCTCATGGAGCTGCACATTTTGAGTGGTGAAAGGTCAAGGTCATTCTTCAAGGTCAAAGGTATAAAAAAAAAATCTATATTTTCAAAGCGGGGCAGTAGGGGGCATTGTGTTTCTGACAAACACATCTCTTGTTGTTCTTGTTATATGACATCACATGATGATAAAAATTGTAGTAACATATCCAGGGTGGATGGTAATTGTAGTTACATCTCCCGGGTGGATGGTGATAGATTTTGTCCAATTTTATGTCTTCGGTTCAGGCTTTTTATAACCTACTATGACATGGTCACACCACAACACTATAAAATTAGCAGTCACATTGCGTAAGTTAATTTGATCACTTTTTGATCACTTTCCTTGTATCTCATCTTTTTCAAAGTACACTTCAATCATTTAGTGTTAATTCTGCGACTCATAACGTTTGTATTCCATTGCTGGAAATATTTTGGCTCGAAGTTGAATTTAGCATTCCATCAAATAAGGATTCAAATATCCTTTCGGAAATTACATTATAACTCTATTATATTTTATGCTTTCTGGCGGTTTATAGAGAAATATCAGTAAATTAAAACTGATAATTCACTGTTTCAAACAGTGAAAATTATCGAAAATGTTCACTGTTATTTTGTGAACTGATGTCGTTTTCATGACGTTAAGATGTCATTATTTCAGCAAAAAATACAACAAAAAATATTTGTAAGCATAAAATAAAAAGAAATAGAGGATATATTTGTTGGATTTGGTGGAATATCGGTTTTTATTCACAAGTGATCATAGAAAATATATTTTTTCTATGATCATGAGTGAATTAAAATCGATATTCCACCAAATCTTACATAAATCCAGTATTTACTCAAGTGTTGCATTATTTGTTATCAGATCATGGGGCTGACCAATGAGAAGACCAAGAAGGAAACTTTCGTGGCTGCGGCTTTCCCGAGCGCCTGCGGAAAAACCAACATGGCCATGTTGACTCCATCCATCCCAGACTATACCGTCCGATGTGTCGGTACGTTGTAGTTGCTGTTTAAGATTTTATGAGCGCGTTTACAGATTGATCTTGTTACAGTTTTTAAAAAAACTGTGTCGCAGATTCTAAAAATTAAGGAAGAAGTGAATATTGATGGAAATTAAAAATTAACACTGCTCACATTAAAAAATGTGGATATTATTTTGTTTATTAGTAAGTTGAAACGAAAAAACAAACAAAAAAATAATGTAATCCTTCTTGTTGAGCACATAGATCAACAATACAGTTAAAAAATTAAAGGGAAAATATATGAGCCGTGTCATGTGGAAATTGGTGTTATGCCATATGGGCCCGGCTGTCATTAGAGTGTGTCATGTGGAAATTGGTGTTATGCCATATGGGCACGGCTGTCATTAGAGTGTGTCATGCAGAAATTGGTATTATGCCATATGGGCACGGCTGTCATTAGAGTGTGTCATGCGGAAATTGGTGTTACGCCATATGTGCCCAGCTGTCATTAGAGTGTGTCATGTGGAAATTGGTGTTACGCCATATGGGCCCGGCTGTCATTAGAGTGTGTCATGTAGAAATTGGTGTTATGCCATATGGGCCCGGCTGTCATTAGAGTGTGTCATGTAGAAATTGGTGTTATGCCATATGGGCCCGGCTGTCAATAGAGTGTGTCATGTAGAAATTGGTGTTACGCCATATGGGCCCGGCTGTCAATAGAGTGTGTCATGTAGAAATTGGTGTTACGCCATATGGGCCCGGCTGTCAATAGAGTGTGTCATGTAGAAATTGGTGTTACGCCATATGGGCCCGGCTGTCAATAGAGTGTGTCATGTAGAAATTGGTGTTACGCCATATGGGCCCGGCTGTCAATAGAGTGTGTCATGTAGAAATTGGTGTTACGCCATATGGGCCCGGCTGTCAATAGAGTGTGTCATGTAGAAATTGGTGTTACGCCATATGGGCCCGGCTGTCAATAGAGTGTGTCATGTAGAAATTGGTGTTACGCCATATGGGCCCGGCTGTCAATAGAGTGTGTCATGTAGAAATTGGTGTTACGCCATATGGGCCCGGCTGTCAATAGAGTGTGTCATGTAGAAATTGGTGTTACGCCATATGGGCCCGGCTGTCAATAGAGTGTGTCATGTAGAAATTGGTGTTACGCCATATGGGCCCGGCTGTCAATAGAGTGTGTCATGTAGAAATTGGTGTTACGCCATATGGGCCCGGCTGTCAATAGAGTGTGTCATGTAGAAATTGGTGTTACGCCATATGGGCCCGGCTGTCAATAGAGTGTGTCATGTAGAAATTGGTGTTACGCCATATGGGCCCGGCTGTCAATAGAGTGTGTCATGTAGAAATTGGTGTTACGCCATATGGGCCCGGCTGTCAATAGAGTGTGTCATGTAGAAATTGGTGTTACGCCATATGGGCCCGGCTGTCAATAGAGTGTGTCATGTAGAAATTGGTGTTACGCCNACCCCGAAGTATGGCCGGGTGCCTTTAAGCATATTTTCTGTACCCTTTGTACATTGTAGTATACTTAAGAGTACCGGGGGTACTTTTAAGTAGTATCTGAGTAGACAACGATCAATTGAGCTTAACTGACAGTTATCACTGGTTAGGCCCATAAAGATAATTGTCATCACATGCTAAGTTGTCTAGTCTTGTTACTCGATCATGTCAATACAATGACAATTCTATCATAATTGTCCAATGTTACCATCCAGATTTGTCAACAGTAGCAATGTATTCTTACTTGTATTGAAGTCCACCTAAATATGTCGCGTTCTGAGAAAACTGGACAAATTCATGTGCGTTGAGTGCCGTCCCTGATTAGCCTGTGCAGTCCGCATAGGCTAATCAGGGACGACAATTTCCGCTTTTATAGAATTTTTTGTTAAAATGATGTCTCTTCTTAGCAAAAAATCCAGTTTAGGCGGAAAGTTTCGTCCCGGATTAGCCTGTGCGGACTGCACAGGCTAATCTAGGATGACAATTTACGCACAAGCATTATGCCCAGTTTTCTCAGAACACAAAACTAATATGGTATGTATACATTATTTATATAATGCATGCAATTGCAACGTTATTATTGACTTGTTTTTAATGAATTGATATCTCTCGAGTTAGATTATAATAAAAGCTTTTATATGTTATTTTGTTTATTTGTATTGATACGTGTTCACTGAAACATACATTTACAGAATAATCATGGCCGAATATGAATGTATTTGTAAAGCTTAAGAAGGTGTAACTGCTCTCTTTGCTCACAGGGGAGGCCCTTTGACCATGGGCTAAGGGTGAGGTAACCCTTACAGAAACGGGTGTGATTTTTTTTGCTTTTAGCCTATTTCCTTCCTTTCAATCTAAAACTTATTTTACAAATAGTTATTAACTTTGGTTAATAACTTATCAATACTTAATAACTTAACTTCATAACTACTTTTTGGTAGATCTATATGCAAATGAAGAGTTTATTTGAACCTTGTAAGGAGGTAGAGCATTTTCCTCCCCTGAGATGGTGCTTAAATCACACTCCTGAGAAATCCTGCGTCCTGAAGAATCATGTACCAGGCCACATAGCGGACTCATGGTGCCACGAAACACAGCCAAAAATGATTCTTTGAAGAGTTGAAGACAACGAGAATGGTGTTTGCCTTGTGAAGTCCTACCATCCAATACCCCGTGGCGTAGTGGATATGATGTCGGTCTTGCGACCAGGAGGTCATGGGTTTGATTCCCACTGAGGGAGCGTTCTTTAAATTTCCCCCAAAGACACCAAGTACTGGTCACACCCAGGAAATCGACTCGAGAGAGCGTTACAATCTGGCCTTAAGCTTTTGATGCAATGGAGCTAAAATAAATAGGTTTAAACTAAACTAAGTCCCAGCAGGCAGGTGAAGTGCAGGGCTCCATGGAAGATTCCACCCCATCTACTGGTGGTCCTTTGCACTCACTCTAAAGAGCCAGGTGAGGAGAGCCATGGGTCGAAAACCCACCGCAACCAGAACTCAACCTTGTATTGTTTCCAAAGTACCCCTGTGGAGGAGCCGACCAAATGGCTGAACAGGTTCTTCAGGCATGCAGGCACCACCAACCACAGCGAAAACATGTATGGCCCGAACCTATGAGCCAGCAAGACAAGCAGTACGGAAAGGTTGTTGCTATACAGAAGACCACCCGTTTCATCCTTGCCTTGGTTTCATCCTTGCCTCCAGACTTTCAAGGGAAAAGACAATTAAGAAGAAGAATTGGAAGAAATATTCATATCTGAACTTTTAGTGTTCAGCCTTATTTTATGGTATCATTTTTTTCTGTACACTTCAACATGTAATTTTAGAGCGAACACAAAACACATGTGAAGGTAATACACATCTCAACATGTGGTAATGCTGGTTGTAATACATTTCAAATGAGTCTCGCTGTGAGACATAGGTTTTCATGCATGTAATTCTTTCTGAATTTGAGTAGTTGTCATAAACATACCGGGTAACATCAGGCGACATCTCTTTAGTAAAAGAAAGAAGTTGCCTCACGTGAATGAATATGGGCTAATGGGGTATATCGGATACAATTACCATATACATTGGACATTAACAATAGAAATAACTACAACGTCTCAGGTTTTGTATTATTTATCTATGTATTTTGTGTTGAAAAATAACAAGTCTCGTACAGTTGAAACGCATTTTGATATACACATATACATGTATTTAACAAAAAATGAGGAATGAAAAAATGATGCAGGATATTTGATATTTGAATGAGCACAGTGATCGTTTAGATGTATCGTATTTAGTGGTTCTATATGAACAGCGAACAATCCTAATATAACACGGCTATTCTAATATAACACGGCAACGCAGCGCCATGTACTGAAAGTTTTAAATGTCATGTCATAATTAAAGTCAGAATATGCACATGAAACCGCTTAACTAATTATGCATCAATAACGGAAATCATATTGAATGAGTGATCAGTTCTGTAGAAATTTCTAAATGAGACGCGCTCTGGGAAAACCGGACTTAATGCATCGTCTCCGATTAGCCTGTGCAGTTCGCATCAGGGACCACACTTTTATGGAATGTTTCGTTTAAAGGAACTCCTAAAATGAAATCCAGTGAAAGCGGAATATGGGACAAGTATTTACGCACGTGCATTAACCCCGGTTTTCACAGCAGGCGTCTCAATTATATTAAACGTCACTAGATGTGTAGTACTGTCAAATATTGACAAACTTCAACAAATGATCTTTCTAAAAAAACTACTAATTCAGAAATAAAATTACAACTTGGCAAAGTGATTATAAATAAGATATGAAATGCAACCTAATAAATAAATGCACAGAACGCGTTTGATAAAACAGTTAGTGAAACAAATGTATATAATTCATTAATAGCAACAGTGAAAAGAAGCTGATGGAAGTAATACAAATAGCATCAAACTTGTTCATATAAAAATGATACACAATTGCAAAACAGGTCTGGTGGGTGCTGGAAATAATGGAATGTTTTGTTGTATATACAGCTCGACAACGAGATTCGTGCACTAATTAATGGACTCCATTAGCATAACTTACACTGTTTGATGTTTCCTATGCATTGTATTTGCATTCAGGGTTTTTGTGCATTTTTTTACGACTGTAATGAGGCCCTAACAGTATATTCAGTATCAATCAATTTATACCATTTCCAGTAGGGAAACTTATATATTACTCGTTACGGTACTTTAATATATCCACGCATGTTAAATGGTGTCAGAAACACATTTAAATGGTATTGAAACTTGGAAAGTAAGAACTTAAGTAATAAACCGATAGTGCGAAACTCACACTAACAAATGCTAGCAATAAGCACAGCACAATAAATTAAGAAAGGCGAAAAGAAAACATTTTGTAAATGAAATAAAGCAACAATTGTAATGTTCTAAAAATCAAAGTGGACATCAAGTCACATATTCCCTCAGCCAGTCTGATCATAGAATATTATCAATCGTAATATTTTGCGCTCACTGACTGTACAAATATACAGACCGGAGATTTGAAAACCAACATGCTTGTAAAAACACGACCTATGTTAAAATTGTCTATAAACGGCTAATTGCGCGTTAACTTAATACGGCTGATGAGCTCAATGAAACGTTTCTGGTCCAGCACTTTCTCCGTTCCCATGATGCTCTTCATGTTTGACTCAAGCTCGTCGTCCTGGAAGGCGCGACCGGAAAGGGTCTTGAGCCCCTTCAGGAAGTCCCAGGCCCCCGCCACGTCCGCCGACCCCGCGCCGTTCTGGATCGCATCGAACTTGTCTAGGTACGCGTTGGCCCTGTAAATACGTGGAATAGTGTCAGAAAATTTAAAAAAAACATTTACTAGTAGTTGTTGAGCGACTCGCCACATCTTATCCTCAGGTCACATCTTTGGAAACCCCATCTAATACGTAGCTACGAACAACGCTGACCCATGTTTTTCGCCAATGATAGTTTCAGTTAAAGTAAAACGGTTTATTTGGTAAGGGATTTTAGCAAGGCTTTCAAATTGAGCCGTATTCTGAGAAAACTGGACATAATCCATATGCGTAAAGCGACGTCCACTATTAGCCTGTGCAGTCCGCACAAGCTAATCAGGGACGACACTTTCCGTATTTATGGATTTTTTTCCTTTAAAGAAAGTCTCTTGCTAACGACCATCCGGTCAAGGCGGAAAGTGTCGTCCCTGATAAGCCTGTGCGGACTGCCAACTAGCTACTCGTATTTGCAATATGGAAGTCTTGCCCAGTGCATACCGTGTTTGTGTACGAGTACTTCGCGTGGTAAAATGGGTGTATTATGCAGTTGTATCTGCGTAACAATTTAAAAAAGGATGCACCAGTTTCACGCCGAATCTCATGCTTGCTCTCGTAACGTTAACAAACATAAATAATCGTGTATTATTGCTTAAACCAGAGTAAAAAAAACAGCACATTTACTGCATGTTTTACTTGCATTTTCATTTATGCTCTTTATCATTTTCAAACTGCCCGACCTCGATCAACTTGAAGATTACCGTAATTTACTTTTGTTGTGAAAAGCTTCACCTTCAAATTATTTCAGCGTCTGCTTTTCAATAGTTACGAATTTGCCATTGTGAGAAAAGAGTTCAACCGTTGTTAACATTATTATACACTGCATGTATTAAAAAACATAAAATGTTCATAAAAATGTCTAATTCGATTTCTGGTCGTAAAACTATGCCCCCGCGGTAAACCTTACATCACAAGTGAGCGCACACAGGGCTGCGCTTTCAGTTTAACAATCTGCGTCGACCCAGTGAACAATTGATACAATTGGGAAAAGGTGTGTATTTAATGATATAGCAAAACACGAATGTAAACTTGTTAGAGGCTGACAAATACGGCATACATTTGAGCCTCGCTCTGTGAAAAGGGGGTTTAATGCATGTGCGTAAAGTGTCGTCCCAGATTAGCCTGTGCAGTCTGCAGTCCATTTGGGGACGACACTTTCCGCTTAAACTTGATTTTTGTTAAGAAGAGACTTTCCTCAAACGAAATATATCATACAAGCGGAAAGTGTCGTCCCTGATTAGCCTGTGAGGAATACACAGGCTAATCTGGGAAGACACTTTACGCACATGCAGTTTATCCCGTTTTCTCAGAGCGCGACCAATTTGTTATTTCCGCTTTGGAAAGGCCTTAAGAGGCATATAGGCTACTTCACAAATAAATTATAGCAAAACAAGTAATAAAAATATACACAACTCGGATAATATACTCGATAGATCGAATAAATGGTGTAATCATACGCTCCATAAATCTATAATTGAAAATAGATGTAAAGGCTACAGTTGTGAAAAAGGGGAAACTGCTATGCGAATTTAGACTATGCTTGTTCTTGAAGTAATGCCACGTAAAACTCTTGTTTGCACTTTCATTATTATTTGTTTTTAAAAAAGGAGGGATTTTTGTGTTATTCGTTTATGCTTGAAGCCTATGCCAAGCAATCTACCAACTAAACACATTCAATATGCATTCTTATCATGTCTTTGTAAACGAATGTACGAAATATAGTACAATTACATGAACCATTTAAATTCATTTTCATAAGCGACATGTGTAATAAAAATATTAATTTGCTGGTTTAATGCGTGTCTAACTGTATGCCCGACACGATTCTCCCACGAGACCCTCGAGTCCTCGTGCACCTACTCGTATCCGAAGGACGCGTAGAAGAGGTAGAACTCCCACGCGCTGAGAATGTTGTTGCGGTCCTTGTCGAACATTTCGAACATAAGTTCTGCGCGCGCACCCTCCAACTTGAACTCCTTGGCCAGCATCTCTAGCGCCGTGTCCTTGTTTAGGCGGCGCACAAAGTTCACTGTGTACTTGTCGAATACCTTCTGAACATCGTCTCTGAAGGAAGTCAATCATTGGGTTCAGTTATGAGTAAAGAGAATGGTCATGGGGATAACATGAAATTGTTCAACACATCGTTATTAGTTTAGTTTACATGTACATGTAGTTCAAACCTATTTATTTCAGCTCGATTGCATTTAAAGATTTAAAGTACGTAATACTTATTTGAAACGCTCTCGAGTCGTTTCCTTGGCCTAGAACCAGTACTTGATGTCTTTGGGGGGGATTTANTGGGGGGGGGGGGGTGTTCGCTCAAAAGAACGCTCCTACAGTGGGGATTTAACCCGTGACCTCCTGGTCCTAAGCGGACACCATATCCATTACACCACAAAGCGTCATTGAGTCACTCTCAACTCAATTAAGGGGAATGGTAATTGTTCATGACCTGTATTTTAAATAAGTTCTTTAGCCATTCCAAATTTTAGCAGAAAAGCGTATACGCAGATATGGTCTGTTAAGTTCAAAATGAAGAGCACCGGTTCAATAAAAAAGGGTAACGAGCTATAACCATAGGGTAATGCAATGGTCCATGTTGACAATCAGATGCCGAGAGCCGCGAAAAGGCATTGTCGGAACCACAGTACCGGTGCATAATATAAGCATAGCGTATTCAAGTGAACGTGGGTTACGACGATGTGAGAAGACAGTTGGCAAGAAAACAAACTTCGTAAACGCAATTATTTACTTATCCGCGTAAGAAACGGGACGGGGCGTGACATTTAAGTTAAATTCATTACCTAATGTAATGGAATTTAAGTCAACGTGTTTCAATTGTGTTTCAAGTGAATTGTAATGGCCCATAATTAAACACATTCTCGAGCTTTCCCCAATTTAGATATAGGAGCGTATAAGCAAGGGTGGTCAGTTATGCTGTAAGGTGAAAGTCATAATGAAACAGATTATTGAGCCATTCGAAACTTAAGTGCAAAATCATCGGTCAATATTTAACATATAAATGATCATGTAAATCAAAACGCCGAGAGATGCGGTAAGACAGTTGACAAGAAAGGAAACTACATAAAAGCATTTAATTATAAGTGTGTTTTTTTATCTCAATCCTGCATAATTAAAGGCTTTATTTCGGTTTGATTTGTTTAAGCCGGATATATTGATGTTTGTTGGGGTTTAAGCCGGATATATTGATGTTTGTTGGGGTTTAAACCGAGTCTTTCTTTTGCATATTTATAGACATTAAAAAGTGACAATAACAGGAAGCTGCAGAAAACATTTTAGAGTTCGGCCAGCTTGAAAAGACCATTGTCAAAACGTCAATCGGTATATACATGTATGTCTCTCTCTCGGTAAATGTTAACGATGTATACCGGTATGAGGAAACTAAAATGTTCCTCCAATAAGACCTCCAAGGTCGATTAGATAATTATGCCAGTTAACTAGCTTGGCGTTACGTTGCAAGCTACCGGTAATCGCATGCATGCATAGTTTGCACACAAAAAAATGTATTCAAAGTATTCAAATGAACTATTTTGTAACCAGGGAGCGGCGATCATGAACCGAAACAACCGCTGTGTCGATACATTAATGCCTCACTTCGTGTCCTAGTTTTAACCGATCATGCGCTATTACATAATGCGTATTGTTTTGATCGTATGAACTTGTAAAAACTGACAAGTAAACATAAAAGATGTTCTACGAACGATAAAAACATATGTCTCTTTTTACAGCAGAACAAGACCGTATCGCATAAGAGATATGGGAACCGTATGTAAATCGTAACATGTCTTGCTGTGACATGGCTTTTATCATTGATGGCAATTATTGTTAAACTTTATTTTCCTTATGGAAATCCATCCATGTAATGCGAGAAACACCATAGCGGGTAAATCCGTCGCGGCTCTGCTTCTTTCTAACAACAAAATATATACCCCAGCGTGTTGCCTTGCAACCAAACTCCGTCCTCTGAAATGCGAGGACTTTAACAAACGGTCCGAAATTGTAGTCAGAGTCAAATTTGACATAAATTAGGTCCTTGGTTGACATGTTCACAGAGATAAATGGCAATTAATGACAGTGGACATTTAACCTCATATTTTTCTTCTTAAGCTTTCTATCGGGCGCAGAATTTATCTGATCTTCTTCATGTCCGAACTTCGACTGCCATTTGTGTACCACGGTCCTGAAGTTTTATTTCGTTGCTGACTTTTCTTGGGCATTTGCAAACGTAGTCAAGTTATATTTCACAATGTCATAGAAATAGATTTTACATTAGACTTTATTCATGTATTAGTTACAGATTTCATTTCGTTTATAATTTCCGTTTATTGCAAACAAATGCTAACTTAAAACTGAGGATGAAAATAAAACGTGCGGCTTGATCTAGTTTACGAAGATTTGTACATGCGACAACACGATGTTTTTGACAAACGATCTACCAGGTAATTTTCTTAATTGAGCACGCTACAATCTCACAAATGATTTGCGAAAGTCTTGTAAGGAAGTATACTGCATGCCTTGTTGTTGTGTTTCGATTACAAAAAAGATCAGCCGATAAAACCTTGACACGCACGTGTTTGAAGGTTTTCGGGGTCAAATCAAGGACACAGAACGCCACATTATTTAATCTGACTGATCGAAAGGTTAAAATGTAATGCTGTCTACAAATGAACTAACAAAACCATAGAAAAAGAACGTAAAACAGCCGCGCACGCCAATCGCCGACGGGCACAAAATAATCACAAAATCATCGCGTATCGGAGGCTACATCATGGTCGTCTTAATCTCTGGCGACATTATTATGACATTAACAAAAACAACGACAATAATGTGCTTCCGGCATTTAAATCCTAAATCAAAAACTATAAACTATATCCATGCATGTGTTATTATGATTTATTATATACGGTATATGTCACCCCCATCTACATTTATTATCCCGTATGTGTCCAGAAGAGTGTTCAAATGTTGACAAACATTCAATGTCAGGCGTGAAATTTGCCATATAATATACAGGTTTACATGTATACCCGCTGCTTTCGTTACTGTACGCAAATTATTATGTAAAGTAATAGGAAGTATATAGGTGTCAAAAGGACACAAGGTCACAAATGTCAAGTATGAACCTTCCGTCAGATGTTATCACGTTAACGAGTATACATAGCTTATGAACGTCAACAACGTACGAAAGAATCCGTTAAATACGTGACAATCTTTCGTAAACACTAAATGAAGCGGCATACATGTTTCTTGTTTACTCTTTCATCTAGTAAATATCCATTACTGAAATTGAAATTACGTATACAAATATAACATAAGGGAATTATCTAGAAACAGAAAATGTACAGGGAACTGCTATAACAATGAGCACGGGTGTCACACGCTTCCCTATGTCCGCGCACTGCGCATGTACAGTACCGGCATATCTTAATAATATTGTGGGTCTATAACTATTTGGTGTTTCGAACATAGGTTTTAAAACACATTTTTCGCTTGTTATTGAAATTATGGAATTGAATATCATTTTGAAAACTTATGATCCGTTTTTTTTTACGAGTCCAATGAACGACATGGCTGGGGCAAGGCAGCAAGGCTGCGACATGCATGATGCAGCTCTCCTCTATCTGAGTTAACAATTGATCTTGCCCCCAGTGAAACGTTCTTTTCGCACACACATAACAATTACATGTATCGTATTATGTGTTGCCTTAATACAGTTTGTGTCGTGTTATGTCTAAACAAAGCTTGAACTTCAAAGTTTACTGATAAACACAAATGAACTTGAAGATAATTAAGACTGTATCTGACAAATGCTACGTATAGATACGCTCCGACCAGAACCACAATGTTGTCGTAGCAAAAGACATAGCCTGACGATAGCGGTATGCTATCTTATCCTAGCAAAGTGTTTCACAAGTACGTACTAATCTTATACAAACACGCGTTATGTAATACACCCTGCCTTCCTGAATGTTCCACGAGACATTGTAGACCATTGAGATGGATGTCTACAAGAAATGTAAATGGATTTAAAAGATTATGGCGTCAATGTTGATGAATTTTATTGCATGCCTACGTGTTTGTTAATATTTGTATTCAGTTTAAAGTCATGATAACAATTATGCTGAAATACCAATGGTTGTAAAGATACTTTAGACCTATGAGATGCAGAAGTCGAAGTCATTAAGAAACAACATCTGCAAGTGTACTGCATAAATAATTTCTCGTATATGGGCCACCGTTACAATATACACTTCATTTTTATTAATTTAATAATAATAATGATTTTGATATTATTATGATTATTATGTTTACTATTATCATTATTATTATTATTATTATTATTATTATTATTATTATTATTATTATTGCAAAATTTGAGAGGTATTCAACCATAAATGCAGATAATATGCAAATATAACATGCCCTTGAATCAAACACTCGTGGCAAAAATTTATTTCATACCGGTAGCTATCATAACATTTCATGTTTGCTTGCGTTGATTCAACGAATGATCAAATAAGGAAAATATTATTGGCGATCAAAATCTGTGTAAACAATGCTGTCTGATAAACAAAGAATCCAATTTTTTGTATAATTACGTGTCAACTTGTTATTATTTTACCGATAAAACGACTTTAGCTTGGGTGGTACAATTATTCACGTTATAACAAACGTTGGAATCGTTCGCAACGAAATATACCAATGATACAAATGATTTCTTCATTTTTTTCTGTAAAAACAGACGATGTACATGTCAATACGTGTTTATATAAGACTGTGCACAGTATATAGTGAACCTGTTTTAATACGGTTAAAGGGGGGTCGAATTTCAGGAAAGTGTCAGAAAAAATCCTAAAAACGTACATTTCACTGCACATCATGGTATCTTTCTAACTAAGAGCCCTTATTAAAGTGTGTACGACTAGCCTATTCATTTCTAATTCGCTAATCCGGATTTTGAAATTGATACTAAAAATACATATACAATGTAATCGCTACCGTTGAAATGAAATATATATACACACACACGAGTTTGTTGAAAAGATATATGTTGAAAGTCAAACCGCCGTAGGTGAAGGGAATACGGTTAGTTAATGGGTATTACCAGTAGTTATAAAATGTCTTTTAAACGCGATTCGAGTAAGGATTGAGCTCACGACCCCCAACCCACACTAAGGCTCGATTGGTCATTGTCGGCTCAGGTACTACTTAAAAGTATCCCGAATACGTTTAAGTATACTTTAATAAACCCCGGGTATTTTTAAGAATTACCTGAGCCGACAAAGACCAAATGAGACACACAAAGCCGAACGCCGTGGCGTAGTGGATATGATGTCCGCCTAGCGACCGGGAGGTCACGGGTTTGATCTACATTGTGGGAGCGTTCTTTAGATCTCCGTCAAAACATCAAGTACTGGTTCTACCCAGGAAATGGAATCGAGAGCTTTTAAATAAGCCTTCGACTTTCGATGAAATCGAGCTAAAATAAATAGGTATAAACTTATCTAAGCAGAACACCATATCCATTAACACAGAGGGATACATGAACTGTAGTATGCTGGAATGTTTTCGGAGAAAGTCTCATGTCAACAAAATATATTAACTTGTTTTATATATGAGTATGTTAACTTCGCTAGCCTGATTTCACGAAAGTTTTATGTCTCGTCAAAAGTGTTGTCATAAATAACATTATAATGCTTGTCAGATGACATTTCCCTTAAAAAAAAGTGCAGCCTTTAAAAACATGACAAACTACGATGTCGCGAGAATGACAGCAAATGTTGCATGTGTAAATGAACATAGCTAGAAGCGAATACAATATCACATCGCTCTAACCTTGCTGTCAACTGATGAGGTTGTCTCGTTAGCAAGCTTATACAAACGTGTGCATTGACCCGCCGTTCATGAAACTACAGACCCTTAATTATTTATCATCTCGTTACCACAGAAGATTCTTTTCCCACTCTGAATACATGACTAGGCTATCCTGGAGTAGTTTCATCGTACAATTGATGTAATTTACTTTTATTTTACAGAATATGATTATTTATAGTTTTAATGTAGGCAACCTGTGATAAATCGTCGGAAGCAACGTTCACTCAAATACAACATGCCTCTGTTGTAGTGACAACGGAGAAAATCCCGTGGGTTGCGACGGTGCATTTGTTGTTGTAAAGCACAGTTGTTCACCGAAGAGTCATGTTGTCATGTGAAGTGTTTTATGTTGTGAACATGCTAGTTATTGTGTTGACCGTTTAATAGTTAATAATTTTATGTGTATTTTACTCATTTCATATTTCAAATTTAGAATCTATATTGCAAAACGCAGTTTTGCAAAACGCACACTTTTATTGATTAAAACTTTAAACAGCGGGATTCGATACTAAATTTTGTGAAATTATGTAAAAAAGCATATTTAAGTTTCGTTTTATTGCTACAAAACGTGCGCTGCAGTTGCATGAAACTGTATTTACCCGGGATTCGATAATAAATTTTATTTATTGCTACCTTGCACCATACTTCGGTCCATGTGAATTACCGTGTCGCTAATGTAAATTTACCAAAAAAGTTATATCATCACGATAAATTAATGAGTTTTGCGTTTTAATGCGTACAAATCATAACCAGACAGATCCTTTTAAAGCCCCATTAACACTCAAAAGCAACGCATATTTCGTAAAGTAATTTCGTAAAATAAAGTTTACACATAAACAATCAGTGTTCCTTATATAATAGCCATCAGTTCAACGCTATATGTGGTCTGGTAACATTGTATCTTGTTAAATCTATGTTACCAGACCACATTTAGCCTTAAAATTTTGGCTATTGCTTTGAGGAACACTGTTTTTTATGGGTTAACTTTATATAACGAAATATTTTACGAAATATTCGTTTATTTTGAGTGTTAATTGGGCTTTAAATGATAAAGTTTCTGACTACAACGAGCATGGTGTCCATTACTTATTAAGTAACGGGTGGCCGGCTGGCCGCTTTGATTTGCTTTAATTTTATGAAGATTGTCTTTCATTAAGTTCTTAAAAACGTCCAACTCTTTGTCATTTAACGTTTTAGTCCGTTTTCCGCTTATTTCTTTTGTGACATATTCATAGGCTATATTGGACAATGTTCGTCTGACAAATTGCGCGAAAACGACGTCATTTTCAGGGTTGAATTGTCGGTAATTTTACAGTGGTAAGTTAACAAATTTCAATGGTTAGGTAACACAGAAGTAACCGTCGTTTATACAAATACAAATTTATGGTGGTAACATTACTATGAACATAACTTCGGTAATGAAGTTGCTACAGTTTATATTAACCACTGTTTATACAATTGAACGATGAGGTTAAAAAGCCTGTAAAAACACAGATTTCTAAATGTTTATCAAATAAAACAAATGGCAATATACGTTAATGTTTCACATAAACTTCCTTTCATTTTTGACTGATTTTCCGAAAATAGTTTGTACATATTGCAAAACTCTGAATTGAGGGTTAATTGACGATTGGTCCCTCTCCTCATACCCTCCCGTTTGCCAATTATCTTTTTCATTGATGACAGCTGTTATTAAAGCAATGACTTATAATGGAAACCAAAACTGCGACTTTGTACATGTACTTATATCTTTGTCTTTGCTTTAAAATAGAATATTCGAATATGAATTTTGGATTCGAATATTCGGCCAATTTTCGAATATTCGAATATTCGGTCCCATCCCTAGTTAATATGTTAGTATTTGTTCGTAATATCAAAACAAATAATAAATAAGGCCTGCAGTCATAAAAGTTGATATACCGGTATACATGAATTTGAACCAGTTTCGTTTACTCAAACATTGTATTCCTTGTAATTGTATTTCGGGCCGTAGGTCTACATATGTTACATGATATCGATTTGTGAAATGAACACTAATCAAATACACAAACATACGAATTAAACATAGCCAGTTAATCTACCAACGATAGAAGTATACTCACGGGACTTTCCTCGCCATATCCAAATCGCTGTTTATTTAATCAATTATCTTCCGCAGTTATTAAAACATAAATCTCCACCCACAAATTATTTAATTAATTTCCAGCACGTGTATACAGTACACCGTCACATTTCATCAATACCGCGACAGAAATTACAACAGCTTGCGTGCCTTGGTTGCAGTACATTTAAATCACATTCAGTGAATGTAGTTTTCCCTTTTCTGAATAAATCACCTGAGCTTAACTAAATGTAGAAAGTGTCACTGAAAACGAAATGATTAATATCGCTGACTACTCGAGATTGTGTACTTTATCTCAATAAGCCCACAACGAATGTTTGAAATTACGAGACAGCGATATTATTTAAATTACGTGGGCTCGTGAAGCGTCCTTAATAAAGATGTTAATGTAGAATTTGTTTCAGAAAACGTAATATCGTGGGATGGCGACGTATTGGTCACGCTCTACCGGTTGAAGTTCATTTTTGCGGACGAAAATATGCACGCCTAGACATAAAGTACGCGTATATTCTCGTAAAACTTAAAAGCATAATATCTTAAATCATTAATTATATCCTGTAAGAGTGTAACTTATCTTTAGATAATCGTTGTTAATCGACCATTTAACACCCGATGATATAATATGTAGTTAATAAGTTAACACATTCGTTGTTCTAAAACATTCGCATCAGAAATCCAACTCGTCGCCTTTTGGTCGATAAACAACAATATCTTGAACATTATTTTGTAAATGTAGTTGTGTTTATATATTTGATTTCTTATTCAAAATAGTTAGCGTCGTCAATTTGACAATATCGTTTTAATTATTAGAACTTTTCATGCAATATTTTATTTCGATCCAATATAACTTTCCGACAAGATTTACTGATACATACGTAAACAAATGTTACTGATTTAAAGACACTCTACGCTGGGATAGGTCGTGTTTTAATATTTACTGAACATTATATACACGATGCTTGACTTTTTGTACACTTTATTCGGCAGATTTGAGGTGCGAAACAAATATCGATAATTTATATTAACACGTGTGCGAAAGATCTTTTCACAAATGTTCATTTTACGCGTACAGTTTTCCAACGCGCTTAACATTCAGCTACCATATAAGGAGTTAACAAGTTAAGCGCGTATAATACAGGAATGTGCGGTTTCATTCATTGATCCTATATATGCACTGATAACTATTTTGTTTATGTCAACAATGTTCATAAGCGCACGTGTACATATTACTCATTACATAATAATGCGCGGTGATACATTGTTTTTCATAAATAATCCACATTTAAGTAAATATGCACCCAGTGGCCACACTATTTCTGTTGTTTTTTGCGGAACTCATACTTGATGAAAGTCAGTTATAATATTAACTCACAATATTTTGCTACATTCGTGCTTAAGGTCGATCGAAAAAGCGATGATCTTAAAGGTTTAAGTAACGTAAAATGTCGTAAGATAAAAAAAAACAATTTAATAACGTATAACCGATTTAAATACATATGAATATTTTTATGTTTTTAGAGTAATGTATATCTGTTGTATTATAAACATTATCTTAATTTATCCCGTATTAATAAACTAAACATATATGCATAGATGTCTATAAAGTCATTATTTACTTTTTACTGTAAAATATTTTTCTTCAAATATTCTTAAAACCCGTCCCAGCAAACATGAGACGTCTTTTAGATTTTGTTGTTTTACGGTCGCGACGTCGCCGCCAAATAAACAACGTCTTTTCAACGTCTTTTTAGCAATATGATAATAACGTCTTTTTAAAGACGTCGACAAGACGTCGACAAGACGTCTTTTTGGCGAGGAAAATAATGACGTCTTTTAGAATACGTTGAAAAGACGTCTTTTTACCGAGATAATAATGACGTCTTTTAAAAGACGTAAAAAAGACGTCGTTATAACGTAACACTATAAAGACGTCTGAGAAAATTGTAAAATAAACGTCTTTTCAACGTCTTTTTTAGCAACATGATAATAACGTCTTTTTAAAGACGTCGACAAGACGTCTTTTTGGCGAGGAAAATAATGACGTCTTTTAAAATACGTCGAAAAGACGTCTTTTTACCGAGATAATAATGACGTCTTTTAAAAGACGTAAAAAAGACGTCGTTATAACGTAACACTATAAAGACGTCTGAGAAAATTGTAAAATAGACGTCTTTTCAACGTCTTTTTAGCAACATGATAATAACGTCTTTTTAAAGACGTCGACAAGACGTCTTTTTGG
>VMBQ01003442.1:76126-101798 GCA_007657795.1 Dreissena rostriformis
ATATTCTGTGTCAATGCAGCATGTGTGGGTATATGTCACGTCTGTGACAAAGCTCTAGTTTGGGGGGGATATCAATTCAACGAATTTGCTTGTTGGCATAAGTAAGTGCACTTAGTTAATAGTAAGGTTAAACCAGCTAATCCAGGAAAAGAGTGAGTAGGTAAACTGACTGCCATGATATGACTTATTTGAAGTACTGTTGAAAATGGCAAAACAAATATTAGCCTCACTCTGTAAAAAGGGGGTTTAATGCACGTGCATAAAGTGGCGTCCAAGATTAGCCTGTGGAGTCCGCACAGGCTTTTCAGGGACAACACTTTCCGCTGTTATGATATTTTTCATTTAAAGAAAGTCTCTTGTTAGCAAAAATCCAGTTTTGGAGGAAAGTGTTGTTCCTGATTAGCCTGTGCTGACTGCACGGGCTAATCTGGGACGACTATTTACGCACATGCATTAAACCACATTTTCACAGAGCGCGACTCATCTATAAGTCATATAACAAACACACAAACATTTTGCAGGCTCGATCAACATGGACGGCCTTGGCAAGATCAACTGGGACGAGCTGTTTAGCCTTCCCAAGCACTACTGGGAGTCAGACATTGAGGAGAATATCCGCTTCCTAGACCTGCAGGTACGAACAGACGGGCTTGACATTGTTCCATAATATAGCTCGAACCATGTCACATATTTATATTATATTTATTCATATTTATGACAAAAGCCACGGCATGCATTTGTTCTATCAAGACATCGCCACACCTGTTAGAAAGATATGTCTGGCAAAAAATTATCGTTAAAAATATTATAACTTAAATCATGTATATAAAAATATACCCCTGCAGGAAGGGATTATATTGGAGTCACTGTATGTCATTTGGTCAGTCAGCATACAATGTTACAATGCTTATATTGCTTCTTCCTCAAATACTTCATATAATGTAAAATTATTGTGAAGACATGGCCGAATATCTACCAAACTTTTATCAGGCAATTACAATCCGGTTTTTAGCTCACCTGTGCACAAAGTGATCATGGTGAGCTATCATGATCTTTCCATCTTCTGCATTGTCAACTTTTAGAATGTTAAAACTTGAGAGGTCACTTTTTTTGCATCCTATCTTAATACAACTTGTCCTGAATGTTTATCTCAACAAAAGTTAGGGCGAGTTGGAATCTGGTTCACATGCATAGAAAAACTAGGTCACCAGGTCAAGTCTTAAAACAAACGTTGTATCACTCAAGAGGCCCAATTTATGACTCAATCTTGTTGACACATGGTCGTAATGTTTCTCTTGACAATTGATTTCAAATCTTGGTCACGGCTGTCAAAAAACTAGATCACTGTGTCGAAATACATGTAATAGAAAAACCTTGCCTCCACTCTAAAAACCTCATTTATGATTGAACCTTGATAAAACTTGGTCAGAATGTTTATCTTAACAATATCTAGGCCAAGTTTTAATCTAGGTCTAGATGGTGAAAAACTAGGTCACCAGGTCAAGTCTTAGACAATTGATGTAACTTGAAATCAGTGAGCCCTTCATGGTTTTCTTGTTTGTGCATATTATTCTGCCTTTTTTATTTGCAATTCATTATTCTCATGATTCAGTCATAGGACTAGTATAACATTGTCTGATATTACATCAAGCTGTTCTGAAACATAGCCCTTTACATTTGTTCTGCACAATGTGTGTTGGTAGGTCAAGACGTCACAATTTTAAATTGTGGGGGAGGTGTAAACATCCCCTGTTGATTTTGGCCACCTGATAACAAGCCCTTGATAAAGATTTGCCCCACCCGATGACACTCCCTAGATGCAGATTTTGCACTTAATCCGATGACCCCAATATATCCCATTATATATATCGGGGTAATATTAATTGATTAGTATGTAAATAATATGGAAACAACTCTGAATAAAACACTGCACTGCAAGTGAGCAGTTGCTCCCCTTTGAACGCTGTATTTAGGTTTTGGACACATGGACACGGATTTAGTATAACATTTCATACATTTACCTTAAACAGGTATACCCATGCTGTAATAGTAAATGTAAATGTTCTACTGTATAAAAATAATAAGCTCTCTTTCTCTCCGCTTGCAGGTCGGTGAGGATATTCCGAAGGCAATTCGCGAAGAGCTTGCAGCTCAGAAGAAGAGAATCGATGAAGAGCTCTTTGCGTAAGGGGGATCACTCTTGTATATCACAAGATTCGTGGCTTTGAAAAAGCCCTTTTAAAAAGAACTGTGCTGTTTAACACAAGTTATATTTAACATTTTTTGTGTGATTCAGTTAGAATTACTTATTATTCAAAGTTTGACTTTTTAACAGTTGTTGTAATTACTTTTTTAAAGATAGTTATATATTTGTTGTTCTTTTGTTTTTTAACTATCTTTTTGGGTTTTGTCTAATGTATGTCTGGATAAAAATATTAGGAATTTTTACTTTGCAAATATGGCAGTTTTGATGCAAGTGATACTAACTTCATATGCTTATTTTAATGTTATGTATTTACTTCTAGTATAGACATCGTTAAGGGATAAAAAGCTAAGAATGCCAGTAGGTTTTCAAGCACATTAGATTGTAGATTGGCAAGTTCTTGATGTTTGTGCAGTTATGTGTTTATAGTATGTGTGTTTTACAGGTAAATAAATTTTCCTATAATTTTTTTCAGTGAGGATGGCAAATAAAAAATTCTGAGGACTAGCTAACTGTGTCAGTTGGTTTGTGTAACAGAAACAGACATTGCTTGGGTAGAAAAGAAAACAGTATTGTAAAATTCTATATCATATTATGCGATAAAAATACACATTTCAACACTTCAAACTAAAAAAAATGCTATTGAAATTATTGACTTTATAAAGAAAACAGATAACCCTGTAACATTATATATGTTCCCTACCATCGTTTACTTAATTTCATCAAATTGTTTGACCAGTTTTGTGCTGAAACAAGTTTGCAGTTGTGTAGCATACTTCTTAATTTCAAGCTATTTTTGCATAACGTAAAATGGCTTTGTGCGACTTTATTCTGAACTTTTAATTTGAACATATATTTATTGCTACAATTATGCTTAAAGAACATGCAGATTTGTACATTATTGTAATATTGTGAAAGTGACTATATGGATCAATATCATGAGTTTATCCAATTAAAACTATGCGCTTGTATGTTTGCTTATTTAAACAGAAGACTTAAAAAAACATAAGTTAGCGCTTTAATCGCCCAGTTGTTTTGCATTTAACGGCCACACGGGGAAAGTGTTTTAATTACTTGTTTGGTATGTTTATTTCGTGGTTTTTTATTGAATATAAATCATCTGTCCATATACTCAGTATATGTTTTATATAATTTCATGTATTTACGGACGCATAATATCTTTCAATTGCAAAGGTTGAAATATTTTTCTGAACAGTGTCTCTGCCTCGGACACGATAATGTTGTTCCTCTCAAAGGTTTCTGTGTAACAGTGTTTGATGAACGGTTAACAGCACGCAGGCATATGTTTTTGTTGTTTCCTGTTTTATAAGTTATATCTATCAACAGTGATTTATTATATTTCAAGTGTGCCATCATTCGTAACACTCCCATAGTGTAGTGGTTTAAAGAGTGTGTGAAGCTTTTGTATGTAATAAAACATATAAGTCATATATTGTCTTCTTTAAATTGTTCAAGATATTAACATTCATTGTAAAAACTGTTAATATGTCCTCAGTGCTACCTTGTTTTCCCTTAAAGACCAAGTTGTTCAAAATTAAAACCGTTTGTTAAAATCATCATGGTTAAAAGCAACCCTGTCCAAGGATGTTACAAGTACTGCTGAGGTCCAAATAAGAATTGCCACGGCGACCCAGTGATGCTCGATTGGTAATTGTTGGCTCGGGTACTATTAAAATGTACCACGGGTACTCTTAAGTATACTTAAATGTACCCCGGGTACGGAAAATATACTAAAACGTACCAACAATTCTAACGCTTAATTGGTCGTTGTCGGCTTCTTATTTTTCATTTTTTTTTTTTTAATATTATTTTCAATATTTTGTTAAATTGCCTCTTTATTATCGAAACTCGTACCCCAAAAAAGAATGTTAAGGCAGGTTTTGTTCAAAGAAAATTGGTTTCGTATTCCGTAGCGCGTTTTGCGACCAGATTTTGGGAGGGAATAAAACTCTGGTACAGTCTATTTTGGCTGGGTATGTTTTAGTATATTTTCAATACCTGGGGTACTTTTAAGTATACCTAACATACCCGTGGTACATTTAAGTAGTACCCGAGCCGACAATGACCAATCGAGCCCCAGTGATGGTCAGACTGATCAGGTTGTGGACAAGCAGCTCCATTAGCTTCCACACCAAGTACAGGCTCTACAAGTCGATTGTAGTCTCCATCCAACTGTACAGCTGCAAGACCTGGACTCAACATGCGGGCTAAGAACGCAGGATACAGGTCTTTGAACACAAGTGTCTACGAACACTAATCTGCATGGCCTACATAGAGCACAAGACCACATGTACGTCCGTAAAATGACTGCAACACATGTTGGCCCACAAGAGCCCCTACTGGCAACAGTCAAACGACAAAAGCTGGCTTGGTTTTGACACTTTACCAGGCACAACTCACTATGTAAGACTGTGCTCCAGGGAACGCTTGAGGGGGGGGGGAGGGTCGCCGTCAAGGTCGCCAGAAGAAAATCTGGTTGGACAATTTTTAAGAGTCCCTACCCATGGATGAGTTTGCTCTTAATAGCCCACAATAGACCTGACTGGCGGAGGATCTCTGTGTCTTTGTCCCTAATTTCCCACCAATGGCATGACCGGTCAAGGGAATGATGATGGTGATGATGTTGATGACGATGATGATTTAATGCCTTTTTTTCTGTAAGTTTTATTACATCAAAATTTAGAATTCTACATCATCAAGTCCAGCATCGTCACCACAATCCCCATAGATCTGTTTTAAAGAGAGTTAGGCCAGATTTTTATTTTGGTTTTCATATTTTGGTACAAATTTAAAAGCATAACGTCATAATAATTGGCCTAAAGGGGTATAGCACATGCACCAGAATAGTTTGCCAGTATGATTCTGAACGCGCATAACTTGTGTTTGCCTGTTGCATGTTCAGGCTTGTTTTTATACCTGAATGTGTATTGAACATGGTTCATTTGAGACCTTGTGAGATATATCGTGTTTTTAAAGTACTAGTAACCGCTCTATAAAACGCATCATTTAATCGCAACTTGGTATACTTAAGATAGTTTCGATGCTATGATGTTGCCATTTAGTTGCTGTAATTGTCCTTTGAAATGGTTTGTGAGGGTGTGGGTGACAGCATTTCGTCACGCTTATGATTTTAAATCACAATGTGTTGACTTCATATGCTCCAGTCATGTACCAAACGAGATTTCGTGTGATTCAGATTAGCACAGACTACAAACAAAGAGTCGGTAATGAAATTCGCCACTTTGAAAAAGTTGTCGACACTTTTGAAAATGTGTCGCCATTTGCGACCATGGCGATCGGCAGCGAAACCCCTGGATTATAGTATTCAACGTGTATTTTAGCACATGTACGGTGTTCATATAACACGTTATACTATCCAACTCGTAAAACCAAGCCTGATCTTCACATTAGATGCGTTGAAACTTATTATGACATTTGTTTATGACAACAGTACGTAATTGGCCAATAATACATGAAATGTTGTTTTAAGATAAAGGCGCATGTTTAGATTTTTTTTCTGAAAAGCAAAAAGATAAGAATCAATTAAACTGACGACGATTTAATCGCGGAGGAGTAAACATAAGGATTAGTGTGGTAGGTATAACAAAGTCATAAAACTGCAATAAACCAATTAAATTATCGATTGATAGTGACATGGGGGTCATTCAGAGGCAATCAAATTACCGCCAATGATTATCACTCGCGCATTTTTTGCAAAAACTAGGATACTCTGTTTTTCATTTTTGTCTATAAATAAGAACATTTGGAAAAAAAAAAGTCGCGTCTTTTACCCCGAAAAATACGGTAGTGTGTTTTCTATCGTCTGAAATTTGTATTGAACTTTACATTTGCATTATGAGTAAGTGGAAAAGATTACAAACTAGAACAAACATGCGCGATGAACAGTTGGAGCATCGATGTAATTACATCGATGGATGCAAATGATAAGAATTATTGTTATAAGTTAAGTTACGTGTATCAATAATACGATTTCTTTCACTTGCATTTATTTACAAAGAAAGAATACAATAATTTGGATAGATGGTGAAAAATCTAATAACGAACATTTCAGGGCTTTTTCCAGCTATTTTGGGAAAAGGAGTCTGGTATTCTAATCGGGATTTTTTAAATCGATAAAATGGTGTGAACTGTACATATACGGTCTAATTTCATGCAGTTCATCTTATTATGATCAGATTTGTCAAAAAAGTCTATTATTTTACATAAAAGTATTGATGTAATAGCAATGAAGTTGATCGTCTCGGCATAATTAACGCATGTTAAAAATAGCGGATGTACATATATGACGTCACAGCAAGGGAGGCTAGTCAGTCCAACTTTTAGAAAACGGTGCGTTATTGGACGATTAACCTGGTGATTTATGGCATAAGGCGTAACGCTTAATTGTTGCAAATAATTTTATTCCGCATCTCAAACAATTATCTTAAATATTATAAAGTTTCCAAAGGTGTTAAAATTGACCTTTAAATGCCTATACGTGAGGGACAATATTGATTAATTATGCCGGAAATTTCGATTCGGTGTAACAGTTAAATAATTTTATCAGCTGAGGATCATACCGATTTTAAATTTTGGGTCTAAAGTTGTTTCATATTAGCTTCAACAGTTGATCAGTCGTGCAAATGTTCTATAGCATGTAAGAATATATTGGTTTAACGATCGTAAACGGTGCCCTTGTGTATGATATCACGCTAGATTGCACTCGCAAATAATGGACGTGTCATAATGTGTACCATACGTGCCATTGTTGTGTACAGAACGGCACGAAATGTCACCTGATGTTAGTATTGACCGAATTAAAACTAGATGACTTTTGGCATCATGTGGAGCCATGAATCATGCCTATGCTTGACCTTTGGCATGTAAGTCGGACAACTTCTTCGTTTGTATCATACGTGTGTGTGTTGTTAAGTATTTAAGTGCAAAGAACGATCAAGTTAGATGCCCATATTAGACCTCCAAGTGAGACCTTCACTTTGACTGGTGCATTTAATAGTCCGAAAAGGTTTCGTATTGTCTAAATTTTATTTTTGACCTCAAAGTGTTGCCTTGACCTTTGGAGAGCTAGGGCCATATATCTTAAGCTCGGCATTCTGTGTCAACACGGTGAACATGAGAGGTAAAGGATATAACAATTGCCAAATTAAACATAATTTGTAGTCCTAAAAATTCTATCCATAGTAAAAATTGACTTTTGACACTGAGCGTTACATTGAACTTCGAGATAAGAACACAAGGGTTGCGCGCGACACGCCATCTCCATATGGTGCCAAGTGTAAAGTGTCCAGTATCTTCGAGAATTCTACGAATTCAATTAAAGCTAGATCATGACCGAGTATTCCACATACAGTAGAAGTCATGACGTCACATACAAGACAATCGGCAACAGTAAAACTTCGACGTTGAACTTCGTCTCAAATTAAAAGCTTTAATTCTAACCCTCAAAGGCTATTCTTTTATATGAAAGTATTTCACAAGCGTTGGACTTCGTCTCAAATTTATTGCTTTCTTACCCCAAAATGATATGCTTTTGGATACGACAGTATTTCATGTTCGATCGATCAATCGATCTTGTTCATGCATACAGTCGATGGTCATTCAAGAGATTTCCGCGATCCGCAAAGTGTCTCCTACTAGATCGAGTCCGAAAACCTGCGCATATCTAAACGGCACTGCATCGACCTTTCCGTTGTTCTGACTAACAAAAATAAATGTATACAAAACGATCCGAAATGTGAGTCATACTCCATCGATCGAGTCCGAAATCCTGCGCATATCTAAACGACACTGCATCGAACATTCCGTTGTTCATACTAACAAATGGAAATATAAAACGAATATGCCGTGGGCGCACAATGGAGTATTAATAAAAGTGTATGTAACATGCTTGTCCGTACAAACAGAAAATCAGCACAAAACTGGTTTTTCACAGAGCGCGGCACATATTATGTTTTTCTGTACAAACAGAACTTCAGATCGATCGATGTTCCTGCATGAACATGTCAATGAGTCCAGCATCGTCGGACACCCCCTGTCTATTCATTACGTTACTCTCCATTCCTGGTGATAGATAGGAGGAGCGTTATCAGCAGCCGTGTGTATCCGACGATGTGAGTCGAGTATGTTGTACTGGTATGTGTTCATACAACTGGACAAAGTCCAAAGAGCTGTGCAATCGGTATTGGACATCGGTTTAAATTACAAACAAACACATATTAATTCACTAGACAACAATTGTGTGATAACTGATAATACGAAGTACAACGCGTGGGTCGCAATTAAAGTCTAGGTCCACGAATCAATAGGTCATTGACCTTTGTACAAAACAAAACGTGCGTTGAGCAATCATTGAACTAGTTTATAGCGGTTAATAGTCTTAGTACATGCGGGCTACTGTTTTACAAGATCCCGCACCGTTAAAAAATCGGTCGATCTTTGGCGTTATCAATCGTCTAGATCTGGGACCAAATTATAGGTCCCTGTTAAGGTATATAGAAACAGATGTGAAAGGTTAATAACCGTGTACGTTATATTTAACAAGATCTATGTGAATGCTCGTATTACAACTGTATGATACGGTATTGAGTACATGACGTCAGGTCGTTCAATATCACTAGGCAACAGAATACACGTACAATATTGCATCACTCAATGTGTTTCAAAACATTATGAATCATGAACTTATATATCGGATGTGATGCACTTTTCTATGAACTAAACCATTATTGAAAGTGAACTGAACCATAATTGAATGTGGGTGTAGTTGCGTAATATTTATACTGAAAACAGGTGTTTTATAATGAGAATCAAACAAACACACTTTTACTTAACTTTATTATACCTTTTTTATACAAAAAGGGACAGTCATTTTTTGTTTAATTTTACATTTTGCTTTTGGTGTAAAAGATAGGGATCATCGCAGCAGGTGTATGGTCTACCACTCAGAGATCTACCGGTATATCTATATTATATATGTGTGATATGATCATATTATATATTTAACTTATATTCTTAAACAAGACTTGCCAAGCAATGATGTCCCCTACCGGCTTCACCATTGTCAGATTTTTGTTAAGTATTTGTTGCCATAGCAACCAGAATTCTTGACGTAGAAACACAATGAAATGATGTGCATAATCTCCATATTGCCATCTGTCCATGTTTCAAGTTTCATGAAAAAAATATGAAGAACTTTTTAAGTAATCGGAGGATCCAGAAAAGTGTGACAGACTGACTGACTGACTGACAGACTAACTGACAGACAGACAGACAGATAGACAGAGCGCAAACCATAAGTCCCCTCCGGTGAAACCAGTAGCGGACAATTATGGGTTTCATTAAGCGGTCATATAAAACGTGACAGTAGTGTATGATGAATTTACCCTTTGCATGCTGGGAAATGTGTCGCTAAAATGTCGTCTGCTAAATTTCTCAAATTAGCATTTTCTTTGATTTTTTTTCAAAGAATACTATCAGAATAGCAAACAGTTTGGATCCTGATGAGACGCCACGTTATGTGGCGTCTCATCTGGATCCAAACTGTTTGCAAAGGCCTTCAAAATCCGGTTCCAGCGCTCAAAGGGTTAAGAGTACATATACATGGTGTATGCACATTATTAAGGTCATCATTTAGAACATGAATCAGTTCTTTAACTAAGGCCATAGTGATACGACTTTACGTATAGATCTTTAGACTTTTTTAATGAGTCATTTGAGAAGCGCAAATAGTGCTTCTTTTGTATGTTGCATAAATTACACGAACGCTGTTGTCCTTATAGAAAGAAGCTTAGTATTGTCAACCAGAGCTCTATGTGTAGTGATGTTATTCTGCATGATGCACGAGGGTGATCTGACTTGCACCTAATATTGAAACTTGTTTACATGTTTAAGTGTGCGGCGCTCGTGATCACCAAGTTCAATGCGCGCATTTGTTTGGCGTGCATGCAATAAATCGGTACACGTTATTATGTAAACAGATGCATCATTTATTTTTAATTACACGTACTTAAATGTAAACAGGATATTATTTCAACTGCCTGTTGTTGTTTCTCTCCATTCAGTGTAATGTTTTCCTTAATAACTTAGGTTCTAACATACGATTTATGTGCGGTTATATCAGCTGCACACGCATTGTGCATGCTCGTTTTCCGTCACATATTGACGAAATTAAAATCCATGCAGAGCATGTCCAAATTAATTAACCCATTATTGCCTAGTGCACTCTCCCATCCTTTTAAATTGGATCAATTTATTTCCAAAATTCGGGATTGCTAGTATATTTATTTCAATATTTAGAATATTTCTTACAGAAATTCCTTTAAGCAAACAGCGCAGACCCTGATAAGACGCCGCGTCATGCGGCGTCTCATCTGGGTCTACGCTGTTTGCCAAGGCCTTTTTTCTAGACGCTAGGCATAAATGGGTTAACAAATGTACATCAAAATCACAACCAAGACATCATGTAGGGGTTTTCATATATTATCTATCTGACATAATAATAAACAACAGGGTTGAAATACGTACAAAAATATATTACATATAAATGAATGTCACATGACGAAGAGTATGGCGTTGTAAATGTTAATACACTTATCAGCTTTCAATATTTACATAATATAATATTTAAACCTCAACAAACTAAACACCCAGGCGGCATTATAACAAACACAACACTAGGCAAGTTGTTAAGTGTCAGTGTATAATTGTTGATGTTCATTTATGCTTTAAGCATCGAGATAATGTACATGGATACAAACATATAATATATAAACGTCTATATTTAAATTAAAATAAACATTATTTACATATTCAACAACTTATACATTCATATAAAAAATATGAGATCAAAATCGAAAAATTAAATTTATACAATGGAATAATATTTTTTAAACCATAATATAAAAAAACGTGACATTTCAAACAAAGGAAATACATCATAACTGATTTTAATTATGAATAAATGTTGAATGAAATCATGCAGCCAATAGGCTGGTTATAAGTCCGCTTCAAAAAATGGTAAATCCATCACAGGTTTGCGTAAACTAATTCACTCATCACACATTTAAAAAGACAACACAAACAGAAGAAAAAAAGAAGTGTTAAATACAAAGAAATGACAGGAAGAGATTTTCAAAAATGGTTTCAAAGTTATCACACAACATAATATCATGACCTTCACAGACATGTATATAGGAACACATATCTTTTTGAGATTCTGTTGATCTGCATACAACACTTTGAAGACAAACATTTGATTTTTAGCCATTATGGCTAAACCCTCTCATTTTCCCTGAAAATGTCCAGACAAAACCGAATCATTCAATGTGTGTATTACATGATGTAACACTTACATAACTATGGTTTGAAAATTAGAAAAATACAATAATGTTGAGCAATGTGATAAGGTTTTCACAAATAGATGATACTTGGTCTTATCCCACCATTCATATAACAAATCTGTAAAATCGATCTGGTGAACGTGGAACAATCAACAAAACTATCTCAGCACATGTAAGTTATCTTCGCACATAACAAGTAACAAACATATGCTGAATACAAATACAAAAGCTCCATAAAAAGCATACTGCAACATATGTATATTAATGTGAATCCAATGTCAGCGAGAAAAACCCTCGATAAAACCCAAAAGTACCCCCAAAATGTCGCTCACAAGGTCAATAAAGCCCAGACAAAGATACTGTTCTGATAGGAGTTACAACTCGGACTGCACTCTCTGTTCCAACTTCTGAAGCTCTCGCTGAATATTGACTGGCAGATCTTCACCGACCTGTTCCTCAAAGTAGTTTTTCAGTTCCTTGACCTCGGACTGCCAGAAATCCTTCGGCAGTCGGAACAGCTCATCCATATCCACGTCTTCTCCAATGCCTGACAGATCTATGGCCCCTGGCGCCGGGATAAGTCCGACTGCGGACTTGGTGGCGCAGTCCTCGCCATTCACGCGACGGAACATCCAGTCCAAGACGCGGGAGTTCTCGCCAAAGCCGGGCCACAGGAACCCCTTTGGACCCTTGCGGAACCAGTTCACGTGGAAAACCTTTGGCAGCTTCAGCTTATTGTTGTCCTGGAAGCTGAGCCAGTGGTCCAAGTAGTGGCCGAAGTTGTAGCCGAAGAATGGACGCATTGCGAATGGGTCATGCATGACCACCTTGGCTGAAAATCAGATAAAAAATGTATTCCTCATTAATACAGTGTCTCAAACAATGTGTTACAGCCTTTTCATAGAAAATGTACAATTTCAGCCCAAAAAAGACATTAGCATTAAATACATTTAACAAATACAAATTCTATTTACCTTTGTGTTCCGCAGCAGCAGTGGCTTCAGACTTCAGAGCAGCACCAACAAACACACCGTGGTTCCAGTCAAAGGCCTCATACACAAGGGGCACGCCTTCCGGGCGACGCCCACCAAAGATTATGCCCTCTATTGGGACTCCCTCGGGGCTCTCCCACTGGTCATCAATGATTGGACACTGACGGGCAGGCGTGCAGAACCTGTCAAGAGTAAAATAGAAACATTAAAGCCCATGTAGTTGACTTTAAAGACAGAAACATGAATATTCAAATTATAAATTTAATGACAACAAGTAAAGTTTGCACTGTAAAATCACTAGTCAAGCTTCATTCGATAAATATCTGAGCATCCTCTCTGCAGCAAAGTAAAGATTAACCTACCAAAGAGAAATCCATTTCAAAAGGAAGAATTTGTCTTCGACACATTTTAAATCAAGTTTGTTGCAATGACTGTACCATTCACAACTGTAAAATTCTCATAAAGCATTTTTCACTTGACATACCTAGAATTCGGATGAGCAGCGGGTTTCTCCGTGGACTTGCTCCAGTCTTCCTCCCCAAGCCATGACGTGATCGTGGCATTGTCCGGCAGTTCATCCTCCATTCCTTCCCAGTACACCCCTCCATCGCTCGTCTCAGCCACGTTTGTGAAAATTGTGTCTTTCATCACCGTCCTCATGGCGTTGGGGTTGGTCTTCATCGACGTTCCAGGGGCCACACCAAAGAATCCTGCCTCTGGGTTGATAGCTCGCAGTTGTCCATTCTTGTCAAACCTCATCCAGGCGATGTCGTCGCCTACGCAAGTGACTTTGTACCCAGGCAAAGTGGGCTCCATCATTGCAAGGTTGGTCTTGCCACAAGCGCTTGGGAAAGCGGCAGCAAAGTATTTCTTCTCTCCCTTGGGGTTTTCAACTCCCATAATCTGGAGAACAGAAAAATTAGTAAGATTTTGTTGTATAAGTTCTCAAAATGATCAGGAATGAATGTAATGACCAAGTTTGACCATTGATTTTATTGATCAAATATATTCAAAAAATTGAATCATATCAATAATTGAACAATTAAATAATAACTCATTATTCTTCGCTTCAGAACCAGAGGGCACATCTTGATAATCAGCATTCATGCATGTAGGCCATTTTGAATTCCAGCAGCCAGATATGTTAGAAAGATCAAGCAACATATCCCTACTGTACGCTGCAATTACTCACCAGCATGTGTTCTGCCAACCAGCCTTCTCTCCGGGCAAGGATGGAACCCAGTCTAAGAGCAAAGCATTTCTTCCCTAGCAACGAGTTACCGCCGTAGCCGCTGCCGAATGAGCAGATCTCGTTTCTCTCCGGTAAGTGTGCAATCATAACATCCTTTGGATTGCATGGCCATGACACTTTGAGGCCATCAGCTGAAAGGAAACAAAATGAAATTAAATTAATTAAATGATGTTAAATGCTTGCCATACATAACAATTTAAGAAAATATATATTATTTAAAGTAACATTATAAATATATGTATAGGTCCCTGAGTAAACTTGAAATTTGGGGAAATTCGAACATTTCCACAAAATTCTCATGGAGAAAAGGGACTTTATATGGTGTCTACTGAAAATGGGAAATAAAACAACGCTCTAAACAATAGAAGAGAAACTTACCAGCACTTGTACTTGTCACTGGCTTGCCAACAGAATGCAGGCACTTCACAAACTCTCCTTCCTTCAGTGTGTCCAGCACCTTCTGTCCCATGCGGGTCATAATGCCCATACTGGCCACCACATACGCCGAGTCAGTTAGCTCGATGCCGACCTTGGACAGCGGGGATCCCACAGGCCCCATGCTGAATGGGATCACGTACATCGTGCGGCCCTTCATACAGCCGGGAAACCGCGCGTGCAAGGCCTCTTCCATGTCCTGCGGCGACATCCAGTTGGCCAGCATGCTCTTCACCCCTCCTGTTGTCCGTGTGATCGTGTCGTGTCTCTCCTCGGTGGAGATGAAGGTCCTGCTTTCCACTCTGGCAACATCAGCCGGGTCAGTGTTAGCCAACCAGCTGTAAGTAAAAAGTCATTTTCTGGATTTGAGCACAAAACTTACATTTAAACATAGTTCTTTAAATAATTAATAATTTATGTAAAATGTTTGAGCTTAACAACATAATTTATATTTATTATAAGCACATAAAGAGCTAAATGTTATGAAATTAAATCACTATTGTGACAATGTTATGAATTAATTAGTGAGATTTATTTATGTGTGCAGCAACTGAGCAATTCAATCAACACATGAACCTACCAGTTCTCATATTTAGGTAAAGGCTTGATAGTTCCTTCCTTCTGCAGAATGTATAGCAAGAGATCTTTTTCCTTTTCGGACCCATCGCAGATGTGGATTGCCTCTGGTTGACACACCTTGGCGTTCTCCTCGACGTAGAATCGAACCTGCTTTGGCAAGCGGTTCAAGTTGCCATAGATGATTCTGTAGTTGGACTTAGGCTGAGTTTTGCTTGAGGAGCATGCTACCTCTTTTAGGTAATGGGTGGCAAACCTGAAAATATACCATCCATATATGTCATTCATAGTTTATTTCAGCAGCTAAATGTCAATTTTTTTTTTACATGTAGCGCATTCAACTTTATTTTACTTAGTTAAAAACCTATGCATACCGGATAGCGAGGTGCCCTGGGTTCGAGTCCCATACTGGTTGCACAATTTTCATGCATTGCGACATTGGGCGCCTAAAGTGGGACCGTGACTTTACCTGGCTATACTCTAAGAGGCCAATGGATAATCATATAAACACCCAAATCCCTGTATTTTATGACAAATATTTATTCAAGGGGTGACAAGTGGGTGTGTATGTCAAGGTATGAACTTGGTCATGTTAGGGGAGAGATTGTGTGGCAGCCCGGTTAGCTCAGGCATAAGAGTTCTTTTCCTGACAGCGAGGAGTCCTGGGTTTGATTACCTGACTGGTCACACAATTTTACGCACTGTGACATAAATTATGTCATAATATCACAATTCACCTTAAGGTGGCAATATATTTTATTCAAATCAGATTAGCTATTTACTGAAAATCAATTATATCCATAATTGAAAATGTAATTAACTTAATTAATAACTACAAGTTCCAATTAAAAGCTAAATAGCATGTTTAATTTAAGACATTATTTTTTGCCAAATATAACTTCCTCATTTGAGAAACGAAAGCAAGATTCACACACAGTCATGAGTTCAACTAGACCAAATGATTAGACGTAATCAACCGCATGTATATCGACCTCATATTTATAGGAGTAGAGTTCAACATGTGTACTCAAAAACAATAACGACTGAACACCAAGATATGAGCCTATGTTTAACGCCACTTAGTTTAACACTTTACAGACATCTGATATGCCGAATCATGAATCGATGGTATGATTTTCATCAACACCTTTTATGAAAGTGAAATAATGATATAATTATAATACATTTAATGTTTAAGGCCCCTTTAAGTTACCTTAATATCCGGGACACACCAACCATGTTTACAGTTTAACGCCTGTCGACGAAGTGGCACGAGTGACGAACTCTTTTTTTATGGAGTATCGATAAGTTCACAAATTAGATCATTTAGATTTTTGGAAACTACGGTAATAACAATGTAGTATTTGAAATTCAAATGTGATTTTTATTGAAAACCTTTAAATTATTTACATCATTGCAATTTGATGGGCAAATCGTTCAAATACGGGGTAGTTTATACCAAACTAACAAACAAGTCCATCGTGTACAATTCATGAACGTGCTTCGGTCGCGCTCGATTTCATTGGCTGTCGTAGTTAATGTCAAGGTCGGAACGCGAGGGTGTGACACACGATGGGATTTGATTGGTTGAAACGACGACACACCTTTAACGAACAGCTGATAATGATGCAATTTTTCCACTGATTGTTTTCATGTTTACCCACGATACTTTATAAAAGTTTTCAACGTTTTTTAATGTATAAACGAAGGTAAAGAATGTTTTAAAAGAGCATATGGCTAATATAAATTAAGACATTCATTGTAGAACATGTCGCCACTTCATCAAATTTCTTTATTTTCCATACTTTTTTATTCACTTGATTTAATTTTACGTGTATCACAAACATCACAGTCAGTTTGACTCATATTGAAATCAAACACATTTTTGTATTTGATTCTTGTTCCGTTAAGTAAGTAATAAACATCGCCAAAATTGAACAATTAAATATACATATTTATTGACATAGATCCTACTCAGATGACAACTTATAATAGTTTGGAAAGATGAACATTATATATTTAGAAACTCGCCCACATACATTCATGATATTTATAATTTTAATACTGGTTAAAAAAAAACACTCTGAATAACAGTTAATTGAGTAACTATATAGTTATATAGTACGTCAATACAAGGAACGTACGTCCGCTCTTAATTATTCGTGTTTTTTTCTACTCCGTATTATAAACGTATTAATGAATTCCATATTCTTATAAGGAATAATAATGTAATATATCAGTATTTATGCACAAAAGAAAACTCAGTACAAATATACAATTACGCTTAATACTCCAAATACACTAATTAACAAATCAATAACAAAATTAGTAAACTATATTATGTAAACTTCTACTTACATATCCACGCTGCCAGACGTTGCCTGTGTATTAACCTTGTCAACTCCCATCTTAACAGATATATTATAACAAAAAAAGCTAATTTATTATCACGAACATTAAGCTTTAAGACCAAAATCGCAAATCTACTCCTCGCATGATTTCAACCTCATTTATACTCATGACTAGATTTTTACTACGTCACAACTATTGCACCAGAAAACGACCAACCTAACCGGATTCAGCCAGAGCGAAACAAGTGCTTGTTTTCTGCTCTAAAAATAGACGAGGATACGTTAAAGAAAATAGTTCGTAATATATGGGCCTAACAAACAGCTAGTGTACGATTTTAAGAAAAACGTGAGCATAACTCCCCAAAACATATTATTATTGTGCAAAGTCGGTCAATCGAATGCATTTAGTACCAAAGAGATATTCGGTTTGCGTTAAATATGAAGATGAATAAAATAACATAATTTTCTTTATTGTCTGATATATTTGCTGCATTTTGCAGTTTGGTTTTCGAAAATATAATTTATATTGTTTTGTTGAATCTCTATAAGGATGGTTTCAAAATACAAATACAAGTACACTTATATAGCGCAAAACTTATTTGACAATATTCAATTGCGCTGTACACAGTTATAGAACTATAAAAGCTAATTTGTCATAGAACACGCATATTTCACGTAATATATTGATAATGCACATCGCATAATTACAGATAGACTAATAATTATGTCACAATATAAATTATCAGGCACCTTTGTATCAGGCCGACATCAGCGTAGAGGTATGATAATTTCATATGCTTATCCTATACTGACATATTGACTTATATAAACAAATGAGTCGCGCTCTGTCAGAAGAGGGTTTATTGCATGTGCGTAAAGTGTCGTCCCAGATTAGCCTGTGCAGTCCGCACATGCTTATCAGGTACGACAATTTCCGCCTAAACTGGATTTTCGTCAATAACAGTCTTCCTTTAAACGAAAAATGCAATAACAGCGAAAGTGTCGTAACTGATAAGCATGTGCAGACTGCACAGGCTTATCTGGGACGGCACTTTACGCACATGCATTAAACCCCTGTTCACAGAGCAAGGCTCACATATATTGCTATAACCACACAACAATGTTCATTGGGTACGTTTAACCCATTAATGCCTAGCGTCTAGAAAAAGGGCATAGGCAAACAGCGTAGACCCAGATGAGACGCCGCATAATGCGGCGTTTCATCAGGGTCTGCGCTGTTTGCTTAACGGAATTTCTGTAAGAAATATTCTGAATATAGAAAGAAATATACTAGACTTCCCTAATTTTGGAAATAAATTGATCCAATTTAGAAGGATGGGAGAGTCCACTAGACATAAATGGGTTAATACACTAAATGCATTCCAAGTATGCACATCATAAATAGTAGGCGTGGTCGTATAATTGATTTGTAACTTTATATGCGCACGTACTATAAATATATAATTGTAGTAAATCTGCAAGAAATAAGCATAATATTATGTTCATTGGCCTCGATCGATCTCTTTATCCTTTTGGTTCGTGAATAATTAATTAAACATATACAAAACGAAGCCAACCTCTATATCAACAAACACCCGGTGTCGGTCCTTTTGTGGTTATTATCGAGTCTTTCTACAGATAAATTTTTGCATCATCACTAAAACTCAGTCGATTGAAACACCATACACAAATCGAGATTGCATTTTGCAAACGTTTTTTCTGGTCGGATTGTTGTTATTTTTGATCTCGAGTATACATACAGAGTACCTGTTGCATCATCACTAAAATCAGTCGATAGAAACACCATACAAAACCCAGATAACAATTTGAAAACGTACGTACATGAGATGATTGATCATAAGCGAGTTAAGATAGGTACAGAATGATGAAATACATCGATCCTTTCAGGCCCGTAGCCAGGTGTTTGAAAGGGGGCGGTGCGAATTTTCCCATCAACGATTGTTATTGAGCATTGGTATTGGCGAAGGGGGTCGGTGTGGGAGGGGGTGTCCTGCAATCGGGTGGTTTGGGGGTCCTCCACCTAGAAATTTTTGAAAATTTTGAAAATGAAACATTAAATCCTGCATTTTGGTGACTTTTTATCTGTATTTAGAGACTGAAGTTAGAGAGCATTTTTATATGAAATTTTACTTTCATTGACCATACTCAGTGACTGATCGACATGAATATGATATAACATGCATGTATTCCCCACTACCGCTTTTCAATAACCACCTTTTTCGATCAGTCACGGAAATTATTATTTTATACGGTGTTTAACCCGACACGAGAATGCGCGCACACACTTTGTTTACTGCAACAACAAATTTATAGAATGTAAAATCAACAATTAGAACGGTATAAAATATCATTATTAATTGGAATCTTAGAATCTTGATAAAATTGGTGTATTTTACCATTCCAAAATTCTACCATTCATAAATCAAGCAAATGAAAAGGAAAAAAAAATGTTTTTTTTTTCAGAACAATTGTTTGTCTGCTACTATGGATAGTACCAGAGGCATAGCATAGCTCTAAACGTTATAATAGTGTATTGTACAACAAACACTGATTAACAAAACTGGGTCTTCTCTAATCTGCATCAATACTAAATAGAAATCAAAATTGTATAACTGGTTACTTTTATTTCTTTAAACTATTTTTAACAAATAAGTTACCTTTTTATAAATGAATTTCAGAAACATATAACAATTTTAGGCTTCATAAAGACCCTATAACCAACAATTCTACGGTTAAAAATTGTAGATAAAATCTTGGTAATGACTTCATCGAGAAATTAATTATATGGTGACCTGTCGGTAGCCTATTGAATTCAACATTATTGAAACGCTTAAATACGAAGGCACACTGGATTCCGGGAAAAAGATAAATAACCGTTTTTCGTTGAATAAAGTTGGGTCCAACTTTAAGTATATATCTTTTACTTGTCAAACGAACGCACCCAACGCACCCCCCTGGCTACGGGTATGCAGGCTTTCCAATAGCGAAACCATACTGAAAACATTGCATCACCATCTGAAATATTGCGAACAAAATTGTCGCCTTTGTGACATTCTTCTTGTGTTATAATCAAGCGTGCAGTCATATTATCATTTACGGATGATTGCATTATTTAATGCCATTATAAACCGTCAATACGTCTAACTGCAGTTTTCAAAATCTTGATTATTGTTGTTTTTACTAATGTTTTCTGATAAATGTAGTTCTGTCACCATCACTTGATTTTTTATATATGCTACCTTGAAGATTGAACTCATGTCCCTAATGTAAGCTGGAAAGTGTATTCATATAAAGGCTGTCCGTTATTTAGTACAAATAGCTGTGCATGACTTCCAACTATTTTATATTAGTACTTGATTGAAAAGAAGATGTACCGAATGTAAGCTATGCAGGTGTATTAATAAACATACTGTCCGTTATTTAGTACAAAGAACTGCGCATGGCCTTCAAATATTTTTACATTATTCATTGCAAGAAAAGTTCAAGGCTTATCCAGTGAGTTTGCTTCTTCATAGTAGATATATTTTTTAGTATTTTGCAGAAAATACTACAATTAATAGGATAGTCACTGCAAACACAGAAAACAAACNGGGGGTGCGAATTTTCCCATCAACGATTGTTATTGAGCAACGAAGTGGCGAAGGGGTTCGCTGCGGGAGGGGGTGTCTTGCAATCGGTGGTTTGGGGGTCCTCCACCTAGAAAATTTTGAAGATTTTGAAAATGAAACGTAAAATCCTGCATTCTGGTGACTTTTTATCTGTATTCAGAGACTGCAGTTATAGAGAATTTGTATATGAAATTTCACTTTCAGTGACTGATCGACATGAATATGGTATAACAGACATGTATTCCCCACTACATGTTTTTTCCAATAACCACCTTTTTCGATCAGTCACGGAAATTATTATTGTATACGGTGTTTAACCCGACACTAGAATGCGCGCACACACTTTGTTTACATATGCAACAACAAATTTAAAGAATGTAAAATCAACAATTAGAACGGTATAAAATATCATTATTAATTGGAATCTTAGAATCTTGATAAAATTGGTGTATTTTACCATTCGGCATTCCAAAATTCTACCATTCATAAATCAAGCAAATTAAAAGGACATATTTGACTTTTTTTTCCAGAACAATTGTTTGTCTGCTACTATGGATAGTACCAGAGGCATAGCATAGCTCTAAACGTTCTAATAGTGTATTGTACAACAAACACTGATTAACAAAACTGGGTCTTCTCTAATCTGCATCAATACTTAATAGAAGTCAAAATTGTATAACTGGTTACTTTTATTTCTTTAAACTATTTTTAACAAATAAGTTGCCTTTTTCTAAACGAATTTCAGAAACATATAACAATTAAGGCTTCATAAAGACCCTATAACCAACAATTCTACGGTTAAAAATTGTCAATAAAATTACGCGCTATCTTGGTGATGACTTCATTGAGAAATTAATTATATGGTGATCTGTCGGTAGCCTATTGAATTCAACATTATTGTAACGCTAAAATACGAAGACTCACTGGATTCCGGGAAAAGATAAATAACCGTTTTTCTTTGAATAAAGTTGGGTGTAACTGAAAGTACATTTTTGTTTACTTGTCAAACGAACGCACCCAACGCACCCCCCTGGCTACGGGTATGCAGGCTTTCCAATAGCGAAACCATACTGAAAACATTGCATCACCATCTGAAATATTGCGAACAAAATCGTCGTTTTTGTGACATTCTTCGTGTGTTATAATCAAGCGTGCAGTCATATTATCATTTACGGATGATTGCATTATTTAATGCGATTATAAACCGTCAATACGTCTAACTGCAGTTTTCAAAATCTTGATTATTGTTGTTTTGACTAATGTTTTCTGATAAATGTAGTTCTGTCACCATCATTGATATTTTATATATGCTACCTTGAAGATTGAACTCATGTCCCTAATGTAAGCTGGGAAGTGTATTCATAAAAAGAATGTCCGTTATTTAGTACAAATAGCTGTGCATGACCTCCAACTATTTTATATTAGTACTTGATTGAAAAGAAGGTGTACCGAATGTAAGCTATGCAGGTGTATTAATAAACATACTGTCCGTTATTTAGTACAAAGAACTGCGCATGGCCTTCAAATATTTTTACATTATTCATTGCAAGAAAAGTTCAAGGCTTATCCAGTGAGTTTGCTTCTTCATAGTAGATATATTTTTTAGTATTTTGCAGAAAATACTACAATTAATAGGATAGTCACTGCAAACACAGAAAACAAACAATGGAAGTTTTTTTGGAATGCTCGAATAGCAAAAGTGGTAATATAACACTTGTTATAAAAAGCCAATAGAACCGCCATTTAATGTGAACGATTTTATAATTCAACAATACAATTGCTTTATAAATACTTAATGACAATTCGAATTATATATACAAAAATGTATGAGGTATTTCAATTTTCAGTAATTTTGTTCATCAGATACTTGCACACAAGTCCCAATCGAAATGAAAGTTAAAAGATCTTTGCTATAGCTCAACTTAAAAAACCTGTATTCGAAAAATTCTTCATATGAGCCTCGCTGTTGGTTACTTTTCACTTTTAAGTTCAACATATGAGCCTCGCTTTGTGAAAAGGGGGTTTAATGCATGTGCGTAAAGTATCGTCACATATTAACATGTGAAGTCCGCACAGGCTTATGATTACGACACTTTTCGCTTAAAATTATGATATTTTTGTTAAAAGAACGTCTCTTCTAAGACAAAATTCAGTTTAGGCGGAAAGTGTCGTCCCTGATTAGCCTGTGCTTATCTGGGACGACACTTTACGCACATGCATTAAACCCCCTTTTCATAGAGGGAGGCTCATATGTTGAACTTAAAAGTGAAAAGTAACCAACAGATTTCCATCACTTGGCCTAGAAGAAAAGCGGAAAACCACATTTAGCTGGTATTGTGTGGCAACAGCTGCATCAACAACGAGTTTGCCAATAGCATCATTGGAAATTATGCTTCGAATATCATGTTTTGTGATTGTTACACTATTGTGTATGTGACTTTTATAAACTTCAACTCAAATGAGTATTAACTAATTGAAAGAACAACACAACACGTGTTACCACTAGGAAGTTGAATATTAAAGTGCGACTTCAGAAACAGGGTAACGATTTAATATTGTTGGAAGCTATGGTCTTTTTCACGATACATATGATGGATGATATAGTCTGTTTCATATAACATTCCAGAGGAAATTTATTGGGAGCAATCACATTGACCCATTTGCAATAACTATACTAGCGCTCGATCACAAGAAAGAAATATGTGAATGCCCGAACTACCTAGACGGCTGATTGAAATCACGCGTGTTACCAATACCACATTTTTTTTTTTTTTGGAGATTGGTATTTTAACTGATCATTTTAAAGAAAAAAAGAAATGGCAAATGGTCTATGAGAAAAACACTTTTGTGACACGCGCTAAAATTTTGCACAATCATGTAATCGCGATACTGGAAGGATTGCAATACTAATAGCGTACGGTTTAAATGGATGAATGCCGTTGCAATTGAACACGGAATGGAATGTGATTGCATCATCATGCAGATGGTTTCAATATCGCGGAACTATTTTCAAATGTTTGCAAAACGTTACGCTTCTTCATTATGTTGTTACGGTTACGATTGTCATATTTAACTGTAATTCACAGTATATTTTCATAAAAAGTATTTTATTAACATGAATTCGGTTGCAGTAGAGGGTCGCACTCTAATTTGTATTTTCAGCCTAATCAGGTCGTGAAGTAAAAACTAAGTAAGGTACAAAGCAAGTCTTTATAAATAGACACTGGGGAACTAACAACCCTCACCTTAACGCTTGACAGAAAACAGCTGATATTTTACCACCGATCAGCTGATCGTTGTTCATGAATTGCGGGCTAAAGGCCTACGTGAGCGGTAAACATGTTTGTGTATCATTGTGTTGAGTTAATACTTAATCCAATAACAGTTCTAGAATGTACACAATTCGGTTAAGAACTGACCGATTTTGAGCATTGTATACACTTAACCTCTTTAAGTCTCATTTAGATTATTATCATTCTGTTTATCTAGTCACTATTATTATTCTAGTGTACGTTCCAATATTACATGTAAACATGTTTGTGCCACCGAGGCTCGCAGTTTCTTAATTTGCTGACCATCGTTCAGTTACTTTACCTGCATTAAGATATTGGTGTGCATACACCATTAATCTATTTAACCAGCAACATTCAGTCCCTCGTTTAGATGCAGATTATTGATCAGTGTACATAACCATGTACCAATTAGAAAACGAAAAATAATATAACATAAAAGCGAACTATTGTTTTTATTTTAAGCACTGTTTGAGCACAGTAGTGTTGAAAGCTCCAGACATGCACATACATTATATTTGCACTTGCAGGGATTGTGCAACACTGTGAAGTTATAACGTTTGTTGTAAACCTTTTTATTTAAGCTCGATAACATGGAATGCTTATTGAAACGCTTTCGAGTCCGTTTCATGAGTAGAACCATTACTGGTGGCTTTTGGGGAGATCTAAAGAACGCTCACATAGTGGCGGTGACCTAAGTTTTAACGTTCCTGTTATACTTCGACAAAAGTATCACTGTTGGAATAGTGTTCACAATGCACTGAAATTGTGTGAATTCCTGTGAAAGAAATCATAGAAGCCCTATTGGTAAATTTTCTTGTTTTGTGCAAACAGGTCACTACCGGATAGGTATAGTACATGTTTGTCATGTTAAGAGGCAAATCGGAAAAACTGGATAGAGTAATAATTAGTTATATGTTAAAACAATTTGGACTTTCTCGTGTGTGCAACATGTTTAAAATATTGAATGCTTAAACCGTGGGTTATGTCATGTTTTGCAAAAATGTGAAAACTTTGTCTTTAAAGCCACACACCTTGAAATGAAGTACATGTTTATCAATACATATAGATGCAGTTTGAAAGTGTGCACAATTTTCATTGAATCTATAGCCTAGTTAGCAAGTCATTTATTATTTTTCAACCGGGAATTACCGCTTTTAAAACCGAAAGTAGGATTTCTATATTATACGTCCATTTCTACAAACGCGAGTATTTTTAAGTTTTAAAGCGCAAAAAAGACGGATTTCTACCTTGTAACCACCAGATATATTCTAATTGGCATATATAAAATTAAATCTTTAGCCTAGTTAGCAAGAAATTATTATTTTTCAAACGGTACCGCTTTTAAAACCGAAAGTAGGATTTCTAGACGTATACGTCCATTTCGACAAACGCGATTATTTTTAAGTTTTAAAGCGCAAAAAAAACGGATTTCTACCTTGTAACCACCAGATATATTCTAATTGGCATAGATAAAATATGTTTCTTATTTATGCTTAAATTTACTTTTCCAAATAAGTTGTGTGGCTTTATTCATCTTTTTTTCTATTTCAGGTCAAAACAA
>VMBQ01003443.1:9710-26375 GCA_007657795.1 Dreissena rostriformis
ACTATTATAATTTATCATAGATTATTATTCTTTTCTGGGTTTGCCATATCAATTTATTTGCCCTTTTAATCAAAGTTAAGCAAATAGTTGTGTTATATTTGTCATGTAATAGTTTCATTTGAAGTTTGTTCTTCATTAAAATTTACTTAAATGCCATGCTTTCCTTATAATGTAGCAACACCTGATGAAGCTATTTGTTCCATGCTGAAAATTTCCTACACAATTTAAAAAATGGGATCTCACGTGATCGACATATGTAATGTATAATTTTATTTCCTTGTTTTTTATTACAATAAATTATTTACTATAGTCGATGTGCACAAAAACGAGTTCAAGCCGGACGACAAAAATGATTATATCGCACTAGACGCGGCCATTGTTTGGATTTTTAGAGCCTATTCTTAAAGTTCAAAAGAAGACTGATTGTATGGCGCAGGGGCGCTTCCTGTTTGTATCGTGTGTCTGTCGAATCCTATTATCGTACGTAAGTATTGGCATGCATACGTTGACACAATTCTGCATTTGTATTTGGTTCGGCTGATGCAGTAAATGCTCTTTTTCTTTAAAATGTTAATAAGAAGGTTATATTATTGTCGGGATGGTAGTACTTATTTACGTATGTGGATATTCGCTGCTAAATATTACGTTTACGGATGGCCTTATAGTTATAAAATGTGTCCTTTTTCACTTAAGACAAAATCATTTTTTGCAATAAGTTTTTTAATTGTCTAACAAATTATAGGTATACAAAATAACAGAAATAATATAATAAGAACCAGTGCACCATAGTGCGCATGCAATAGTGATGGATTGAAGAAATATAATAAAGTTCAATAGCACATTTATGGTTTAGCCCTAATGCGTATCCAACCATCGTCTTGATTAACGTTTTTAAGCAATTATCTGATTTAAAAAAAAATCGTTTTTGCAATCATATATGTATACTGTTTTCGAAATATAAAGTTATTGGTCGGTAAGAAAAAACATTCGGAAATGATATATACTGAACCCGCAATATACATTACTTCTGATACTATTCCGTTTATACAACAATTCATTCGTAGGAAAGCAACAAGGCTAGATGCAGTTTGTATATATTTTGATAGTATTGTTCGATGGTGCTTACAATCTGTCCAATGTAGGGTTCAACAACACCTATCAAGCGATAGTGTTGACATTCACACGTTTATTGGATCATACTAATCCTGGTAATGTTCTTGGTTAGGGATAGAATGCTTCTTTCCCGTTGAAACAACGTTTTTTTTACGGAAAAAAAGAAAACAAATTAGTAAAGCATTTTAAACCATAACATTCCGTCATCTTTGAGTTTTTGTTCCTTGTATTAAAGTGTATTACAAGGATTGTTTACATTGTAAAGTATATAAAATCAATTATATGTTTGTACTGTTCTGGGCTCGCATATTAGGATTCTGGCCCTGTGGAAAAAGTTGTGAAAGAAAAACTGTAAGAACATTAATTATAAGAATAGTATACTCCTTACGTCGGTGACTTTGTCGTTCGTATGCATGTTCGTGAGTTTGTGCGTTTTATTAAGGGAAATAACTCCTGGCGAAACTATGTGGGTGGTTTGCATTTCTGTTCCATTTACCTTTGCATGCTGGGAAATTTGTCGTCTGCTAAAATGTTGTCTGCTAAATTTCTAAAATTAGCATTTTCTTTGATTTTTTTTCAAAGAATACTATCAGAATAGCAAACAGTTTAGATCATGATGAGACGCCACGTTCTGTGGCGTCTCATCTGGATCCAAACTGTTTGCAAAGGCCTTCAAAATCCGGTTCCAGCGCTCAAAGGGTTAACCATGGTTGTCACGACAAAAATTATATCAGAATGAACTGTTGCCCATAGCGAGAGTCCCTTTGGAATGCCAGAACATATCATATTGCTACAGACGTTTTAATTGTGATGATTTGAAGTATATTTTCAAGTTAATTTCTTACTCTGTTTTTACAGATAAATTTTCGATTTATTTGACCTAGATTTATTCAGATAATTATGCAGCTGGAGAATTCAATGCGCAATAAGATTGCGCAAATTTTCTAATTTTAGAGAATGCGAACTTAAAATAATTATTTGATGTCCACGCATAAGTGTTGCATATATTTGTGGATAACACTTTACAAATGTACATATTTATTTATATAGGTTGTTAAAACAAAGTTTTGAATACATTTTCGACAAAAACTATAGACATGAAGATTTTGATGAACCATTAACAAATTGGGTGTCATGAACAATATGTTGTATTCATAATACCCGGTACACATATTAATTTCTGAGATAATGTCAATTATATTTTGGATCAGATAAGTATTCTTAGCGTCTTCGAAGATGGGTGCCATGTGTTTTTCTTAGTAGCAATCGAACGATATTCGGTCACGTAACTAATCGTTTGGCCATAATGCATTATTTTAGGGCACCATGGCATCTCACTATTTATTAATGTGTGTGTTTCTTTTCTTTCTTATTTATGACCACGCCGTTTGTCTTTTTTTTCATCGCAGCTTTTTATTACTTCGAACAGTACACTCCTCTTGTAACAGTTCTTAATTTAAAAGTTTCAAAATGTTTTTATGTTTCTTATTTTAGTATTCGATTTTTAATAGTCTATTATAAAATCCAGTTTGGGTCTCCGATAAACGTCAACAGCGATATAAATCTTTGCATAAATTTAATTCTGGAATTGTATCGTATACATGTAGAATATATCTGCAAAGTGCGTGTAAGTCATGTAATACATCATTTAAACCCGTTCTTCCTTCCTTCGCTTACACATGTGTCTATTTGTGTTTTATTGTCGCCACTTCTTGTTCAAATGTCATAAACAAAACAAAATACTCTACTTGATCTATTTTAACTTGTTTCTCGCTCGTTAAATAGTGTTTCTTTTATTGTTATTGCGGATTGTTAACTGATGCCGTTTGCCCTCGAATGAAATCTTATCAGATGGGTACATACGCGCAGATGTTTAACGAAAACAGTTTAGTATAAATAAATAGAGGATATTTTTTCGATACAGAGGAATATCAATTTTAATTCACAAGTTATAATAGTTAATAATATTTTCACGAGTGGCACGGGTGAATATTTCTTTTTCTATGATCAAGAGTGAATTCAAATCGATATTGCACCAAATCCAATAAATTTTCTTTTTATTTAATGCCCTTTTTTCACCGTTTATTTACATCTTAAAAAAGTTTCATAACTGGAAATTTTCGCTGGAATAATGACGTCATAACGTCAAAAACTGACGTCATTTCCCGAAAAAATAGTGAAATTTATCGATAATTGTCACTGTTATTTGTTCACTGTTTGTAACAGTGAATTATTAGTTTAATTTCACTGATATTTCCCTATAAACCACCGAAAAGCATAAAATAAAATGTTTTAAACGCAAACCAGAACAGTATGTCTTTGCCTCTGTGTATAAAGGACTATGTCCTCGTAATCTATTCCCTCGTGTCCTTTTATTGACCCTTTAACGTGTCTTCAAACGATTCCATAGAACAATATTTGCAGATTGTCATTAGTTTTCGCTTGAGATATTCTCATTTACCCCCACTTCGTTCTCTGATTTGTGTCACTTGCACTTTGCCCTTGTTATTGACCATCTGAGACAGTGTCCGATATCCGATATTGCTAAACCACGATTAATATTGGTTCTGGATGACCTCACGTTGCTCGGATATTGGTCCGGCAGCGGATATAACAAAGCGTTTGCTGCAAAATGCCTAGAATTTACATACTGTCCCGTGTGAAACAAACGCCACAAAGCAACATCGTGAAATTTGTATTATCTAGACTACGCAATACATAATGCAATGTAAAACAAAACTGTATTTCTTTAAACATAAACATACCGTTTTGTTTAGTTTATGTTTTGTTATATTTTTTGGCAAGATTTGTATTATATTGACCATGCATTACATAATGCAATAGAAAACAAAACTGTATTATTATTTTTAAACAAAACATATGTGTTTCGTTTAGATTTTGTTTTGTTATAATTATTTTGCACATTTCTCACTTTGCAAGAGCGTTTATAATCAGTATTTTATAAAATGCTGAACGCTGTTTTTTTCTAAGTTTCTCATCTCTTTCAAATGTCTACGGTAGAAGATGTATCTATATGTCGTGGTTTTGTGCATTACAAATTGTTACTGGTGGAAGAAATTGATCAGAAGCATTTGGTTATTTAAGCCTCGTTCTGTGGAACCTGGGCTAAATGCATGTGCGTAAAGTGGCATCCCAGATTAGCCTTGCAGTCCGCAATAGCTCATCGGGGACGACACTTTCGGCTTATCTTATTTTCGTTTAAACGATGTCTCTTCTAAACGAAAAACCATTCTAGGCGGAAAGTGTCTGTCTTAGCTTACCTGAGCACAACGTGCTCATGGTGAGCTGTTGTGATCGCCTTTTTCCGTCGTTGGTCGTGCGTCGTGCTTCGTGTTTCGACAACATTAACTTTCTGAACACTCTAGAGGCCACATTTATTGACCAAACTTCATGAATCTTCATGTGTGGTCTAAAACTACGCCAGAAGGTCTAATGTAAGAAAGAAGCTTATGAATTTTTTAGAGGCCACATTTATTTTCAATCTTCATGAAACTTTGTCAGAATATGTGTGCCAATGACATCTTGACTGAGTTCAAAACAAGGTCTCGGCTAAGTTCAAAACTTGTTCAAGTGGGGTCAAAATCTAGGTAACTGAGTCAAATTTTAGAAAACTGTTCTGAACACTCGTTTGGCCACATTTTTCCACTAGTCCCCAAATTGGCGATTTATCTCCTCTTAACTACTGAAAGGATCTCACTAAAACTTTCACAGTTGACTGACAGTAAGTGTATATGATCTTTATAAAAAAAATCTGCGATGAGTTTTAACAGAATTATGGCTCTTTGTATGTTTTTTTTCCATTATGGAACATACAGTTCCGAGTAGTTTGTGTTCAACTCCTCTTATTGCTTCGCGGATTTTGCTTAAACTTTCAAAGATGATTATGTAGATGGTCGTAATGAAAGGAATTTTTTTTTTTTTTTTTTTNTTTTTTCCGTAAGATACTACAGACATACATACAAGCTTATCATATACATAATAATTTAAGGACATGTTTTTGATGGGTCGTAATGAAAGGAATTTCGACTTTGACCAGTTAGGCTCTTTGTCCTTCATGGCCACTGTAGAATATATTGGATTTATCTGTTTCCAATAAGCATTGTGAGGGTGTCAGTATCTTTGACACATAAATAGTTTTCTTCTATTATTCCGGGTGGATTTTTTCCATATCCTGTCTAACAATGTCGAAACTCAATCAAGAAGACTTGGCCATGAAGATAACTTCTTGTTATAAGATGTAAAGTATGTGATTGTGTCGTATTGTATGTGCTCGCAATAAAAAATTATGATATATTTTCAAGAAAATAACGACATTAATGATTGTATTTCTGTGGTTCAAATTTTGATTATAATTCTTTTGCAAACATTTGACTTCTGTCTAACCAGGTCAGATCTAGAAGTTATTCCAGTCTTATAATAATTGTTTAGTGAACAATGCCGTTAACAGATCGTTAAAATATTACCTTATAGTTTGTTTTTTCGTGTATATGCATATGAGATGTTTTACATGTTACTGTATTTTCATATCGAGGCAACTTTTTTTAATATCGTTATTTATCTACAAAAATGCTTAGCTCAGCCTATTCGATTCCCCACTTTTCTGGTTCTTATACATTTACAATCACTTCGTATTTATACAATCAGACAGTCATACGAGGCGTTGTGAAGTTGGTATAATATGGACTGCAAGGATCCAATTTTTTTTCCAAATGACTTATTATCATGCTTTTTAATGAGACTTTCGACATTAATCAACCTTTCTATTATTGCTAAAAGACCATTATATTAAACATAAATTAAACATTCTCATTATTACAACATTATTATAAAGGTTTGCAGCATTGTCGTTTGTGTTTAATTAATAGACATGAAGCTCGCATGTGATTTCACGTGTTGTTTTTTTATTTAAAAAAAAAAATGAAATTACCACAATAAAATACTAAATAATATAATAAGGTGTGTTGTCTTACTCCATTTATTGTGTGCCATAAACAAGCGTGTGTTACAACTTAATGATGTAGTTAAATGCAAATATTTAAATCCAAATAGTAAGGAGATCATCCATTCTGACAAATGGAAATACATTTCTTCAATACAGAATAAACAATATTTCGAAATCATCGCCTTCGAAATGCCTTCTGTCCTTAAAGTGTATTAAATCTTTATCTTTTTTATTAATGTTATTTGAATACCTAAATATTACGTTGCTTACTAATCTGATTATGACGTATGCTACAGTATATGTTTGTTAAATGCAATACAGTTCGTATATCTTATGCGCAATTAGCTCGTCGCGTGATTTTACAACCGTCTTAAGATATTCGTCAGCATTTTCTTGGAAATATCCTAACAATAAATTCAAATTTAATGCATTTCCTTATTCGTCATTTCTACGTCACACGTACAACGTATCAAAACAATATGATTGTCGTGATTTTACCATGGTCCTAATACAGCTGACAACATTTAACCACGAATCGCCTATTTCCTGTTTTAATGCATCACATGAAAATGACAACACCGTGTTCGTCACTTCTATTTCAGAGGAAACAGTCCAAAACGACACCATTGTCATGATTTTACATTAGACATGACATGTTTGACAATATTTACTTGGAGATATTAATTCAATTGACAGACGAGCCAATGATCTTGTAAGGATCGCTAATCAAATGTGAAGGCAATTATATGCTCTAAGAAAGACTGTTGCTATCGTCTTATCAAACTTCTTAATGATTTCATGCCACAACGCGTTCTCTGTAGACATATTTTTTAGCAAGTCGCATGTACGATAATACTATGACAATCCTTTAGGATTAATTGCTATACGTAACTTTTTTACCTTGTATGAAAACCATATTCAATAACATAAAATGACGTCATACAGTGAACAAACACTGGTACCACATGATATTTGATCGTATTTTTTTTTCTGTATATTGTTTATCAAAGACATTCCTTAATTCATTGTCAGTCAAGAAAGTATAACTGCCTGCGATACTGTAAAGGTTGTTAAAAATTATTATAACCAGAAACCACAAACAACCCCTTTTTTCCTTATATTTTATTTCATTTTTATTTCCAACTCAACTAATTATTTGTTCGAGTGTCGAATAAGTTTATAACTTAAGTTGTATTGTAAAATAATTTTGAATAAATAAAATACCGATTATTGTTACAGTTTTATTAGTCGGGTATGTTATTTCGCGTGTTGAAATATAATGTTTACATTCTTGTTTCAATCCAAGACACTTTATAACTGGTAATTTGCCAAAATGTGAATAAGTCCTTGAATTTGGCCGCATCGCTCTTAAAATGGCGGCAAGGGGGCCGGCACATACACTCATAATTCATTTTTCATTTCACCGTGTACGTTTGTACGAAATACCTTTGTTAAGTGAGAGACAAAAAAACTGTTGCCTTTTTTTTCTCAACAGTAAGTTTGTGTTTGCTGCCATTTGTTATTGGATGCTTAAATAACGACACAAATAACTAAACGAAAATGAACAATTTAGCAAAAATACTATAGAAACATAAAATATGTTATTGCATACTGTAAAGTGATAAAAAAAAGACGACCCTTGGCAATAAATGATTTTAATTTTATTTTATTTATTTTTTTTGCGGGGGGGGGGTCGTATCTTCCACCCTCGAAATTCGATGGCATTTCCCCCAAGTGTACAGGGGTTTTATTATGAATTAGTTTTCTACAGTACAATCGAACGTTATCTGTAATTGAATTGTATAAAATTCCAAACTGTTATTCAGATGTGTTCGTTTATCAAGCTTTCGGTTTTTAATTTTGTTAATTGAGATCGTATAATTTAGTGTGTAAAAACTTATTTTATATTTAAAACTATATGTCCTATTTGTTTTTTTCCGCAGAGCTTGGTTTTTGCGTATATGTTTTTGTGTACAGACAAAGTAGTTCTTCTTTTCTTCTTTGTTTAAATTCTTGTTTACGATATGGACGCTCTTTCATAAGACATTTAAGATTTGTAAGTAATATATAAGTATAGTCTCTTTTGTATGATTATTTTATGTGGAGACTTTAATCCAGAACTTGACGCACAGTTTGATTATTTCTCTTTTAAACATTGACAAGTAATAGGGAAGCAAGATACTTGTTATTTTGGAGAAATAGTTAAATGTTAACTACAAAATATTTCTAGACATATAAACGGCAAGAAAAAAAAGGATACACATTGGAACGTTCTAACTTATTACAATAGGCCGTCTTGACCTTTTCCTTATTATAAATAATATAAGTGGATATTTATTAAATTCTAAAATAAAAACCAGCTATAGATCAGACCATTTTAACCCATTTATGCCTAGTGGACTCTCCCATCCTTCTAAATTGGATCAATTTATTTCCAAAATAAGGGATGTCTATTATGTTTATTTCTATATTTAGAATATATCTTACAGAAATTCCTTTAAGCAAACAGCGCAGACCCTGATGAGACGCCGCATCATGCGGCGTCTCATCTGAATCTACGCTGTTTGCCAAAGCCTTTTTTTCTACACGCTAGGCATAAATGGGTTAAGATTGACATGTTTATAAGTTTGGAAATTATATACGGTAAATGTTTATGGAAATTCAATATCTAGTTGCTATCTTATTTTGAAATGTCGTCAAAAGTAATGCCTTGAAATTAAAATGAAATTTTGGTTGCACTTCTATATATTATGTAGACACTTTCAATGATATTGATGACATCCAACGTCAGTTTATCAACGATCAGCTGTTCCTAGAAATACCTTTAATGAAGATAAGAGGAAATACCGTCTCTTATCCAAGTCAGAAAGCATAATTACGAAGAACAAACGAAAGTCTATTATTATCAAAAACTGATCTATTGGAGCAATCACTAACAGAGACAAATACGGAAAAATTAATTACACTTTTAAATGAATTAGAAACTCTTAGACAAGAAACAAGGAATGGTTGCTTTATACGTTCCCGTTCAGACCGGATAGATAATGGATAATAAAAACTAATTGGATGTTTTGTATTTTTTTTTAATCCCAGAAAATATATTTTGCATTCCGAGAAAAGATAAAAAATTGTTATATGGACCTGAAAACATTCTTAAGAAAGCTAACTGCTTTCACAAACGTTTATATTCAGAACCACCCACTACCAATTATAATCAGAAACATTAATTTAAAAATGATGAATTGCCCAAATTTAACTGATATAGGAGCGGTCAGGTTATAGGTTATTCGTTCTTTACAAGAGGCGACGGTTATTCAAAAACACTTGAAAGTTTGTTTTGAAACAAATGGGTGTCTTTGTGGTTTAGAAGAATTGTGTTTTCATATAATATAGGGTAACTCTCAATAAGTCGGAAACAGGGCATTAGAATGTGTATTCTAACGGAGTAAAAGCCTTAACAATAAAAAAAATGGAGACCAATTTGCTTGTAAACACAGTTTATAAACCAGCATCAGGAACGATAGCTACATGTAACAGACTTAAGTTCTTATTGAACCATTTAGTCAACAATGACCCAACAGGCTTCATTAACCCTTTGAGCGCTGGAACCGGATTTTGAAGGCTTTTGAAAACAGTTTGGATCCAGATGAGACGCCACAGAACGTGGCGTCTCATCAGGATCCAAACTGTTTGCTATTCGGATAGTGGTCTTAGAAAAAAATATCGAAGAAAATGCTAATTTTACAAATTCAGCAGACGACATTTTAGCAGACGACAAATTTCCCAGCATGCAAAGGGTTAAAGGCAGGTACGTGGGGGATAATACACGATTAGTATATGATATCATGAGCTTTACTGATGGGCAACCATATCCCTGTCCTATTGATGGTAACTGATTTCGAAAAAGTGTTCAAAATTGTATCATTCATTTTTTTAATTATACAAGTGTTTGATTTTTACTTCGGGCCAATGTTTAAGAACTTGATAACATATTTTATAACATGGAACATTTAATGCAATTGAACGCGTTTTAGTCAGACTTTTGTTATATGACGTAGCTGTCGGCATGGGGATCCTCTTGCAGCATATATACTTTAACTTGGTGCCGAAATACCAGATATTAAAATACTGCAATCTTATCAAAAAAGATAAAACGACAATGAAAAAATCAAGATATCACAATTTGCTGATGATACGTATGTATTAATAAACGGGTAATACGAATCATTGAATACTTTTATTAAGATTGTTGCGATCCTTTTCACAACAAGTAGGCCTTATGGTGAATGTCGTTCAACATCCTGTCTGTATAGGGGCGTTAAAATACTAAAAACGACCCATAAAAGTACCGTGGAAATACATAAGAGACATTAAACGTGTTCTATTCCAGTGACAAACATCCGAGATGTTCAACTATACCATTGGGTTTAATCGTATTAGAATATATTAGATTGGAATCTGAACAAAACGGTGTGTGGTATTTGCATAAGCCGGAAATTGGTAGTTGCTTGAATGGAACGCCAATTGCAATAATACTTCGACATTTCGTTGGATGTTTCCGTAATAGTGCATTACGAAAATGGTTTGTCAAGGATAAAAAAATATGTGCTGTTGAGTACCTATGCGTATGATTATTATTTATTCAATAATACTTAAATAAACGCTTTGTATAACCAGAACTTATCTTAAACTCTCTCCAAGTCTATTATTTTTAAGAATATTTAAATTATATTTTAAAAAAGGTACAGGTAGAAATACATTTTGTTTCTCCAAATTGAATTACCACTCAATTGCTTTAGGCAACACGTGAAATATGTTTCTGAGGTCATCCTTTTTTGTTGCAAAAAAATCGTGAAGCATTTACTTACAAGGATGTTGTTGTTATTATGGGGCATATATTTAGCGAATCTTACAAATGTATAATTATGTAATAATTATGTATAATTAAGGCAGTGCGGAAAGTGCATGTTTAAGTTAAAAAAAGGTTATTTTTTAAGTTGTTGTACATCAACAACATACAACTTGAATTGCAATACGGTTTTCCTGCTATACGTGTATCACAATGACTGACAAACACGTTGTAAATTGTATCTGTTGAGTTATAAACAAGAAACTATTTACTGAAATGTAATGTACCCACGGTGTGCTGCCAGTCAGAACCAAATTGAACGAGGTTGGAGGCGATTCCGTTGTGAGGTTTTGAAATGTTGTCATTAATAATTTAATAGCACTTTTTATTGTATAGACTGAGTGCAATCACCGCTGTACTCTGTGTTTTCGTCCGCGATCTTGATTATAAGCAAACATTTTTACATTTAGTATTATTAGTAGACATAAATATATTATATCATAATACATATACTATTATAATTTATCATAGATTATTATTCTTTTCTGGGTTTGCCATATCAATTTATTTGCCCTTTTAATCAAAGTTAAGCAAATAGTTGTGTTATATTTGTCATGTAAATGTTTCATTTGAAGTTTGTTCTTCATTAAAATTTACTTAAATGTCATGCTTTCCTTATAATGTAGCAACACCTGATGAAGCTATTTGTTCCATGCTGAATATTTCCTACACAATTTAAAAAATGGGATCTCACGTGATCGACATATGTAATGTATAATTTTATTTCCTTGTTTTTTATTACAATAAATTATTTACTATAGTCGATGTTCACAAAAACGAGTTCAAGCCGGATGACAAAAATGATCATATCGCACTAGACGCGGCCATTGTTTGGATTTTTAGAGCCTATTCTTAAAGTTCAAAAGCAGACTGATTGTAGGCGCAGGGGCGCTTCCTGTTTGTATCGTGTGTCTGTCGAATCCTATTATCGTACTTTAGTATTGGCATGCATATGTTGACACAATTCTGCATTTGTATTTGGTTCGGCTGATGCAGTAAATGCTCTTTTTCTTTAAAATGTTATTAAGAAGGTTATATTATTGTCGGGATGGTAGTTATTATTAACGTATGTGGATATTCGCTGCTAAATATTACGTTTACGGATGGCCTTATAGTTATAAAATGTGTCCTTTTTCACTCAAGACAAAACCATTTTTTGCAATAAGTTTTTTTAATTATCTAACAAATTATAAGTATACAAAATAACAAAAATAATATAATAAAGACCAGTGCACCATAGTGCGCATGCAATAGTGATGGATTGAAGAAATATAATAAAGTTCAATAGCACATTGATGGTTTAGCCCTAATGAGCCTCCAACCATCGTCTTGATTAACGTATTTGAGCAATTATCTGATTTAACAAAATATTTTTTTCGTTTTTGCAATCAAATATGTATACTGTTTTCGAAATATAAAGTTATTGGTCGGTAAGAAAAAAACATTCAGAAATGTAATATCCTGAACCCGCAAAGTACATTACTTCTGGTACTGTTCCGTTGATACAACAGTTCTTTCATAGGTAAGAAACAAGGCTAGATGCAGTTTGTATATATTTTAATTGTATCTCAATGGTGCTTACAATTTGTCCAATGTAGGGTTCAACAACACCTATCAAGCGATCTTGTTGACATTCATTGGATCATACATATCCTGGTAATGTTCTTGATTAGGGATAGAATGCTTCTTTCCCGTTGAAACAACGTTTTTTTTACGGAAAAAAAGAAAACAAATTAGTAAAGCATTTTAAACCATAACATTCCGTCATCTTTGAGTTGTTGTTCCTTGTATTAAAGTGTATTACAAGGATTGTTTACATTGTAAAGTATATAAAATCAATTATATGTTTGTACTGTTCTGGGCTCGCATATTATGATTCTGGCCCAGTGGAATAAGTTGTTAAAGAAAAACTGTAAGAAGATTAATTATAAGAATAGTATACTCCTTACGTCGGTGACTTTGTCGTTCATATGCTTGTTCGTTAGTTTGTGCGTTTTATTAAGGGAAATAACTCCTGGCGAAACTATGTGGGTGGTTTGCATTTCTGTTCCATTAACCATGGTTGTCACGACGGAAATTATATCAGAATGAACTGTTGCCCATAGCGCGAGTCCCTTTGGGATGTCAGAGCATAGCATATTGCTACAGACGTTTTTATTGTGATGATTTGAAGTATATTTTAAAGTTAATTTCTTACTCTGTTTTTACAGATTAATTTTCGATTTATTTGACCTAGATTTATTCAGATAATTATGCAGCTGGAGAATTAAATGTGCAATAAGATTGCGCAAATTTTCTAATTTTAGAGAATGCGAACTTAAAATAATTATTTGATGTCCACGCATAAGTGTTGCATATATTTGTGGATAACACGTTACATATTTATTTATATAGGTTGTTAAAACAAAGTTTTGAATACATTTTCGACAAAAACTATAGACATGAAGATTTTGATGAACCATTAACAAATTGGGTGTCATGAACAATATGTTATATTCATAATACCCGGTACACATATTAATTTGTGAGATAATGTCAATTATATTTTGGATCAGATAAGTATTCTTAGTGTCTTCGAAGATGGATCCCATGTGTTTTTCTTAGTAGCAATCAAACGATATTGGGTCACGTAACTAATCGTTTGGCCATAATGCATTATTTTAAGGCACCATGGCATCTTAATATTTATTTATGTGTGTGTTTCTTTACTTTCTTATTTATGACCACGCCGTTTGTCCTTTTTTTTTCATCGCAGCTTTTTATTACTTCGAAAAGTACACTCCTCTTGTAACAGTTCTTAATTTTAAAGTTTCAAAATGTGTTTATGTTTCTTATTTTAATATTCGATTTTTTATAATCTATTATAAAATCCAGTTTGGGTCTCCGATAAACGTCAACAGCGATATAAATCTTTGCACATGTTAGCTATAATAAAAATTTAATTCTGGAATTGTATCGTATACATGTTGAATATATCTGCAAAGTGCGTTGAAGTCATGTAATACATCATTTAGACCAGTTCTCCCTTCCTTCGCTTACACATGTGTCTATTTGTGTTTTATTGTCGCCACTTCTTGTTAAAATGCCATAAATAAAACAAAATACTCTACTTGATCTATTTTTACTTGTTTCTCGCTCGTTTAATAGTGTTCCTGTTTTTGTTACTACGGATTGTTAACTGATGCCGATTGCCCTCGAATGAAATCTTATCAGATGGGTACATGCGCGCAGATGTTTAACGATTTCGCTTAAGGGAAATAAAGGATGTTTGACTTATTGTATTTGTTTTGTTACATTTTTTATTATATGCGATCCGGTCGTTTATAGAGAAATTTCAGTGAATTTAAACTGATAATTCACTGTTTCAAACAGTGAAAAATAACTGTAAAATGACGTCGTTTATGTGACATCATGGCGTCATTATTTCCTCTAGTTTAACTCTTTTTAAATGTAAATAAACGTTGGGACAAGCAAAAAATAAAAAGAAAATTTGTTGGACTGGGTGGAATATCGATTTGAATTATCTCGTGATCATAGACAAATATATTTTCTATGATCACGCGAGAATTAAAATCGATATTCCACCCAATCAAACAAATATCCTCTATTTATTTGCCTCTGTTTGTAATAAGGACTTTGTCCTCGTAACATATTCCCTCTTAAACCACGATTGGTATTTGTTCTGGATGACTTCACTTTGATCGGATATTGGTCCTACAGCTGATATAACAAAATAACAAAGACTTTGCTGCAAGGTGCCTAGATTTACATGCTGTCCCGCGTGAAATTCAACATCCAGTACATTCAATGATGCCCCGCGTGAAACAAACGCCTCAAAACGACCTCGAAAGATGTGTTTTATCTAGACTATGCAAAACACAATGCAATAGAAAAAAAAACTATTATTTTTTTAACAACACATGCGTGTTTTGTTTAGTTTTTGTTTTGTTTGTACTACACTAGTTCGCTTGAGAAAAACTGTCTGGTTGCATTATTGTATTTGTTAAGTAACATTTAATAGTATAAATAAAATATGTTGTTAACGCAAACCAGAACAGTCTTTGTTTGCCTCTGTTTGAATAAGGACTATATCCTCGTAACCTATTCCCTCGTGTCCTTTTATTGACCCTTTAACGTGTCTTCAAACGATTCCATAGAACAATATTTGCAGATTGTCATTAGTTTTCGCTTGAGATATTCTCATTTACTCCCAGTTCGTTCTCTGATGTGTGTCACTTGCACTTTGCCCTTGTTATTGACCATCTGAGACAGTGTCCGATATCTGATATTGCTAAACCACGATTGATATTGGTTCTGGATGACCTCACTTCGCTCGGATATTGGTCCGGCAGCGGATATAACAAAGAGTTTGCTGCAAAGTGCCTAGAATTTACATGCTGTCCCGCGTGAAACAAACTCCACAAAGCAACATCGCAAGATTTGTATTATCTAGAATATGCCATACATAATGCAATAGAAAAAAAATGCATTTCTTTAAACAAAATGTGTTTTGTGTAGGTTTTTTTTAATATTTCTCGCTTTTTAAGAGCGTTCATTTTTTATTTTATTTTTTTATTTTCGTTTATGTTTTTTCCCTCGTAAATAGGTATGTGAGGGGTCGAAGAATAGCGTTTATAATCAGTATTTCAGAAAAAATGCTGAACGCTGCTTTTTTCCATATTTCCCATCGCTCAGAAATGTCTACGGTAGAAGATGTAACTCTACATCGTGGTTTTGTGCATTTAAAATTGTAACTGGTGGAAGAAATCGATCGGAAGCATATGGTTATTTAAGCCTCGTTCTGTGAAACCTGGGCTTAATGCATGTGCGTATAGTGTCATCCCAGATTAGCCTATGCAGTCCGCATAGGCTTATCGGGGACGACACTTCCGCCTTTATTTTTTTTGGATAAACGATGTTTTTTCTAAATGAAAATCCAATCTAGGCGGAAAGTGTCGTCCCTGATTAGCCTGTGCGGACTGCACAGGCTAATCTGGAACGACATATAACGCACATGCATTAAGCACGGTTTTCCCAGAACGAGGCTTATGTAAATGCCTTCTGCGTTTTCAGGCGTCCAGTGTCCGGTGATTTGGGACAGGGTGATGTGCTGGCCTCAGACGTCAGCGGGGAGCGTGGCAAGTCAAAAGTGTCCACCGTATATCAACATGTTCAAAACCTATGGTACAGTGTTCAATGATTTACTTTGTGTTTTTTAGTAGTTTTACCGCGGTTTATCATACCACTACATTGATATAGGTGGCGTGTTCTGAGAAAACTGGGCAAAATGCTTATGCGTAAATTGTCATCCCAGATTAGCCTGTGCAGTCCGCACAGGCTAATCAGGGACGACAATTTCCGCTTTTATGGAATTTTTGGTTTAAATGATGTCTCTTCTTAGCGAAAATCCAAATTAGGCGGAAAGTGTCGTCTCGGATTAGCCTGTGCGGACTGCACAGGCTAATCTGGGACGACACTTTACGCACATGCATTATGCCCAGTTTTCTCAGAACACGACTCATTTAAGGGAACCATGTTGTTCTAGTTGTATAAATTGAGCCACCTTATTGGATTACTGGGCTTGGTGCATGTGCGTAAAGAGTTTCCCAGAATAGCCGGTGCAGGCCGCACAGGATTTTTTGGGATGACACATGCATTAAGCTCTATTTTCCCAGAGCGC
>VMBQ01003443.1:27296-63749 GCA_007657795.1 Dreissena rostriformis
AGAACTTGATAACATTTTTTATAACATGGAACATTTAATGCAATTGAACGCGTTTTAGTCAGACTTTTGTTATATGACGTAGCTGTCGGCATGGGGATCCTCTTGCAGCATATATACTTTAACTTGGTGCCGAAATACCAGATATTAAAATACTGCAATCTTATAAAAAAGATAAAACGACTATGAAAAAATCAAGATATCACAATTTGCTGATGATACGTATGTATTAATAAACGGGTAATACGAATCATTGAATACTTTTATTAAGATTGTTGCGATCCTTTTCACAACAAGTAGGCCTTATGGTGAATGTCGTTCAACATCCTGTCTGTATAGGGGCGTTAAAATACTAAAAACGACCCATAAAAGTACCGTGGAAATACATAAGAGACATTAAACGTGTTCTATTCCAGTGACAAACATCCGAGATGTTCAACTATACCATTGGGTTTAATCGTATTAGAATATATTAGATTGGAATCTGAACAAAACGGTGTGTGGTATTTGCATAAGCCGGAAATTGGTAGTTGCTTGAATGGAACGCCAATTGCAATAATACTTCGACATTTCGTTGGATGTTTCCGTAATAGTGCATTACGAAAATGGTTTGTCAAGGATAAAAAAATATGTGCTGTTGAGTACCTATGCGTATGATTATTATTTATTCAATAATACTTAAATAAACGCTTTGTATAACCAGAACTTATCTTAAACTCTCTCCAAGTCTATTATTTTTAAGAATATTTAAATTATATTTTAAAAAAGGTACAGGTAGAAATACATTTTGTTTCTCCAAATTGAATTACCACTCAATTGCTTTAGGCAACACGTGAAATATGTTTCTGAGGTCATCCTTTTTTGTTAAAAAAAAATCGTGAAGCATTTACTTACAAGGATGTTGTTGTTATTATGGGGCATATATTTAGCGAATTTTACAAATGTATAATTATGTAATAATTATGTATAATTAAGGCAGTGCGGAAAGTGCATGTTTAAGTTAAAAAAAGGTTATTTTTTAAGTTGTTGTACATCAACAACATACAACTTGAATTGCAATACGGTTTTCCTGCTATACGTGTATCACAATGACTGACAAACACGTTGTAAATTGTATCTGTTGAGTTATAAACAAGAAACTATTTACCGAAATGAATGTACCCACGGTGTGCTGCCAGTCAGAACCAAATTGAACGAGGTTGGAGGCGATTCCGTTGTGAGGTTTTGAAATGTTGTCATTAATAGTTTAATAGCACTTTTTATTGTATAGACTGAGTGCAATCACCGCTGTACTCTGTGTTTTCCGTCCGCGATCTTGTTGATTATAAGCAAACATTTTTACATTTAGTATTATTATTAGACATAAATATATTATATCATAATACATATACTATTATAATTTATCATAGATTATTATTCTTTTCTGGGTTTGCCATATCAATTTATTTGCCCTTTTAATCAAAGTTAAGCAAATAGTTGTGTTATATTTGTCATGTAAATGTTTCATTTGAAGTTTGTTCTTCATTAAAATTTACTTAAATGCCATGCTTTCCTTATAATGTAGCAACACCTGATGAAGCTATTTGTTCCATGCTGAATATTTCCTACAAAATTTAAAAAATGGGATCTCACGTGATCGACATATGTAATGTATAATTTTATTTCCTTGTTTTTTATTACAATAAATTATTTACTATAGTCGATGTGCACAAAAACGAGTTCAAGCCGGACGACAAAAATGATCATATCGCACTAGACGCGGCCATGGTTTGGATTTTTAGAGCCTATTCTTAAAGTTCAAAAGCAGACTGATTGTATGGCGCAGGGGCGCTTCCTGTTTGTATCGTGTGTCTGTCGAATCCTATTATCGTACTTAAGTATTGGCATGCATACGTTGACACAAGTCTGCATTTGTATTTGGTTCGGCTGATGCAGTAAATGCTCTTTTTCTTTAAAATGTTATTAAGAAGTTTATATTATTGTCGGGATGGTAGTAATTATTTACGTATGTGGATATTCGCTGCTAAATATTACGTTTACGGATGGCCTTATAGTTATAAAATGCGTCCTTTTTCACTCAAGACAAAACCATGTTTTGCAATAAGTTTTTTTAATTATCTAACAAATTATAAGTATACAAAATAACAGAAACAATATAATAAGAACCAGTGCACCATAGTGCGCATGCCAAAGTGATGGATTGAAGAAATATAATAAAGTTCAATAGCACATTGATGGTTTAGCCCTTATCCCGTATCCAACCATCGTCTTGATTAACGTATTTGAGCAATTATCTGATTTAACAAAATATTTTTTCGTTTTTTCAATCATATATTATACTGTTTTCGAAATATAAAGTTATTTGTCGGTAAGAAAAAAAAACATTCGGGAACGTAATATCCTGAACCCGCAATATACATGACTTCTGTTTCTATTCCGTTGATACAACAATTCATTCATAGGAAAGAAACAAGGCAAGATGCAGTTTGTATATATTATGATTGTATTGCTCAATGGTGCTTACAATATGTCCAATGTAGGGTTCAACAACACCTATCAAGCGATCTTGTTGACATTCACACGCTAATTGGATCATACATATCCTGGTAATGTTCTTGATTAGGGATAGAATGCTTCTTTCCCGTTGAAACAACGTTTTTTAACGGAAAAAAAGAAAACAAATTAGTAAAGAATTTTAGACCATAACATTCCGTCATCTTTGAGTTTTTGTTCCTTGTATTAAAGTGTATTACAAGGATTGTTTACATTGTAAAGTACATAAAATCAATTATATGTCTGTACTGTTCTGGGCTCGCATATTATGATTCTGGCCCAGTGGAATAAGTTGTGAAAGAAAAACTGTAAGAACATTAATTATAAGAATATTATACTCCTTACGTCGGTGACTTTGTCGTTCGTATGCATGTTCGTTAGTTTGTGCGTTTTATTTAGGGAAATAACTCCTGGCGAAACTATGTGGGTGGTTGCATTTCTGTTCCATTAACCATGGTTGTCACGACAGAAATTATATCAGAATGAACTGTTGTCCATAGCGCGAGACCCTTTGGGATGCCAGATCATAGCATATTGCTACAGACGTTTTTATTGTGATGATTTGAAGTATATTTTAAATTCAATTTCTTACTCTGTTTTTACAGATTAATTTTCGATTTATTTGACCTAGATTTATTCAGATAATAATGCAGCTGGAGAATTCAATGCGCAATGAGATTGCGCAAATTTTCTGATTTTAGAGAATGCGAACTTAAAATAATTATTTGATGTCCACGCAGAAGTGTTGCATATATTTGTGGATAATACTTTACATATTTATTTATATAGGTTGTTAAAACAAAGTTTTGAATACATTTTCGACAAAAACTATATACATGAAGATTTTGATGAACCATTAACAAATTGGGTGTCATGAACAATATGTTGTATTCATAATACCCAGTACACATATTAATTTGTGAGATAATGTCAATTATATTTTGGATCAGATAAGTATTCTTAGCGTCTTCGAAGATGGATCCCATGTGTTTGTCTTAGTAGCAATCGAACGATATTGGGTCACGTAACTAATCGTTTGGCCATAATGCATTATTTTAGGGAGGCGGAAAACTACAACGGGCGAGGCCTGGTATAGGGGAAATAACCCTGGGTTAGGGTTAGGGTAAGGGTTAGGGTTAGGGGTCGGGTTAGGGTTAGGGTTGAGTTTAGGCTAACCCAAACCCTAACCCGACCCCTAACACTAACCCTAACCCGAACCATAACCCTCTAACCCCCCTTTGCGCAATACCATACCATGCCTCGCCCGTTGTAGTTTTCCGCCTCCCATTATTTTAGGGCACCATGGCATCTCAATATTTATTTATGTGTGTGTTTCTTTACTTTCTTATTTATGACCACGCCGTTTGTCTTTGTTTTTTTTTATCGCAGCTTTTTATTACTTCGAACAGTACACTCCTCCTGTAACAATTATAAATTTAAAAGTTTCAAAATGTTTTTATGTTTCTTATTTTAGTATTCGATTTTTAATAATCTATTATAAAATCCAGTTTGGGTCTCCGATAAACGTTAACAGCGTTATAAATCTTTGCACATGTTAGCTATAATAGAAATTTAATTCTGGAATTGTATCGTATACATGTTGAATATATCTGCAAAGTGCGTGTAAGTCATGTAATACATCATTTAGACCAGTTCTTCCTTCCTTCGCTTACACATGTGTCTTTTTTGTATTTTATTGTTGCCACTTCTTGTTAAAATGTCATTAATAAAACAAAATACTCTACTTGATCTATTTTTACTTGTTTCTCGCTCGTTTAATAGTGTTTCTGTTATTGTTACTGCGGATTGTTAACTGTTGCCGATTGCCCTCGAATGAAATCTTATCAGATGGGTACTTGCGCGCAGATGTTTAACGATTTCGCTTAAGGGAAATAAAGGCTGTTTGACTTATTGTATTTGTTTTGTTACATTTTTTATTATATGCGTTCCGGTCGTTAATAGAGAAATTTCAGTGAATTTAAACTGATAATTCACTGTTTCAAACAGTGAAAAATAACTGTAAAATGACGTCGTTTATGTGACATCATGGCGTCATTATTTCCTCTAGTTTAACTCTTTTTAAATGTAAATAAACGTTGGGACAAGCAAAAAAGAAAAAGAAAATTTCTTGGACTAGGTGGAATATCGATTTGAATTAACTCGTGGTCATAGACAAATATATTTTCTATGATCACGCGAGAATTAAAATCGATTTTCCACCCAATCCAACAAATATCCTCTATTTATTTGCCTCTGTTTGTAATAAGGACTTTGTCCTCGTAACATATTCCCTCTAAAACCACGATTGATATTTGTTCTGGATGACTTCACTTTGATCGGATATTGGTCCTACAGCGGATATAACAAAGACTTTGGTGCAATGTGCTTAGATTTACATGCTGTCCCGCGTGAAATTCAACATCCAGTACATTCAATGATGCCCCGCGTGAAGCAAACGCCTCAAAACGACCTCGCAAGATGTGTTTTATCTAGACTATGCAATACACAATGCAATAGAAAAAATAACTATTATTTTTTTAACAAAACATACGTGTTTTGTTTAGTTTTTGTTTTGTTTGTACTACACTCGTTCGCTTGAGAAAAATTGTCTGGTTGCATTATTGTAATTGTTAAGCAACATTTTATAGTATAAATAAAATATGTTGTTAACGCAAACCAGAACAGTAGGTATTTGCCTCTGTTTGAATAAGGACTATGTCCTCGTAATCTACTCCCTCGTGTCCTTTTATTGACCCTTAAACGTCTCTTCAAACGATTCCATAGAACAATATTTGCAGATTGTCATTAGTTTTTGCTTGAGATATTCTCATTTACCCCCAGTTCGTTCTCTGATTTGTGTCACTTGCACTTTGCCCTTGTTATTGACCATCTGAGACAGTGTCCGATATCCGATATTGCTAAACCACGATTGATATTGGTTCTGGATGACCTCACTTTGCTCGGATATTGGTCCGGCAGCGGATATAACAAAGAGTTTGCTGCAAAGTTCCTAGGATTTACATGCTGTCCCGCGTGAAACAAACGCCACAAAGCAACATCGCAAGATTTGTATTATCTAGAATATGCCACACATAATGCAATAGAAAAATAAACCGCATTTCTTTAAACAAAATGTGTTTTGTGTTTAAGTTTTTTTTTTTAAATATTTCTCGCTTTGGAAGAGCGTTCATTTTTTTTTTTTTATTTTTTTATTTTCGTTTATGATTTTTTTCCCTCGTAAATAGGTGTGTGAGGGGTCGAAGAATAGCGTTTATAATCAGTATTTCAGAAAAAAAATGCTGAACGATGCTTGTTTCCATATTTCCCATCGCCCAGAAATGTCTACGGTAGAAGATGTAACTCTCCATCGTGGTTTTGTGCATTAACAATTGTAACTGGTGGAAGAAATCGATCGGAAGCATATGGTTATTTAAGCCTCGTTCTGTGAAACCTGGGCTTAATGCATGTGCGTATAGTGTCATCCCAGATTAACCTATGCAGTCCGCATAGGCTTATTGGGGACGACACTTCCGCCTTTATTTTTTTGGGATAAACGATGTTTTTTCTAAATGAAAATCAAATCTAGGCGGACAGTGTCGTCCCAGATTAGCCTTTGCGGACTGCACAGGCTAATCTGGAACGACATATAACGCACATGCATTAAGCACGGTTTTCCCAGAACGAGGCTTATGTAAATGCCTTCTGCGTTTTCAGGCGTCCAGTGTCCGGTGATTTGGGACAGGGTGATGTGCTGGCCTCAGACGTCAGCGGGGAGCGTGGCAAGTCAAAAGTGTCCACCGTATATCAACATGTTCAAAACCTATGGTACAGTGTTCAATGATCAACTTTGTGTTTTTTAGTTGTTTTACCGCGGTTTATCATACTACTACATTGATATAGGTGGCGTGTTCTGAGAAAACTGGGAAAAATGCTTGTGCGTAAATTGTCATCCCAGATTAGCCTGTGTAGTCCGCACAGGCTAATCAGGGACGACAATTTCCGCTTTTATGGAATTTTTGGTTTAAATGATGTCTCTTCTTAGCGAAAATCCAGATTAGGCGGAAAGTGTCGTCCCGGATTAGCCTGTGCGGACTGCACAGGCTTATCCGGGACGACACTTTACGCACATGCATTATGCCCAGTTTTCTCAGAACACGCCACATATGTCTGATATAACACTGCCGGATATATTTGTTATATCATGCTAAGGCCAAATAAAAAAAATAGGTCCGTTTCCGGTCGCCCGACCGTGTCTCCAGAATCGGCGCCGACCCTCAACTTTTTATTGGGGTCGCCAAAAAAAAAATGTGTTCATTTTCGTTTATTTCGGTTCATTTCTCCATTCTAGTACCCGGAAGACAAAAACAAAAAAACAAAAAAAAAAAATCCCTACCTACCGACCCTGTTTTTTTTCCAAGGAGACCGGAAACGGACCTATTTTTTTTTGGCCTAAACAAGCATCGTCGTTATTTCATTCTAAGCCTCGCCTGATATATTACAAAACGACCCCGCAGTAACCTGTTATTCTCTATAGATCAAACATGTTCAAAACCTATGGCACAGTGTTCAAGTATTAACTTAGTGACTTTTGAGTTTTTTGCGTCTTTTTACTTAATTTAATATTTATACTTTTGATATTTCCTTAACGTTATAGTATTCAAAATAGTATTTGATTACATTTTTCGGTAATTGTTTTCTATTTTAATACGACTCGTCCTAATCCAGTACAGTACAATCAATACCGGTATTATCTCAGACATACAGAAGTTTTTATTATATAAGTATGCCATGATTCTATAAGCATCGATACAAAATTTGTTTTATGATTCCATTTATCAAATTGCATAAAGATGATAATCGAAAACGAATTTTATATCGTCCTATACAATCCAGAGAGTGTAATAATGTGCGTTTTATTATATCCTTTCCGGTGGTTTATAGAGAAATATCATTGAATTAAAACTGATAATTCACTGTTTCAAACAGTTAAATGTACAGTGAAAAAAAATCGATAATTTTCGCTGTTTATCTGTGAAATGACGTCGTTTTCATGACGTTAAAACGACATTATTGCAGCAAAAATACAAAATTATTCATTTGTAAGCATAACATTAAAATAAAATGTGTTTGATTTGGTGGAATATCGATTTTAATTCACTTGCGATCATAGAAAAAATATTTGTTCTATGCTCACTCTTGAATTAAAATCGATATTCCACCAAATCCAACACATATCCTCTATATGTTCAGATAAAGCCGTATGACGGGTTTTCGAGGCGATATGTGGTTAATGACTCAATTAAAATTCTATTCTTCAGAGTGGGTTACCAGGGAATGCCTTCCAGACGGTAGTTGGAACGACCCGCGACCAGAGAGGTCATCAGACGTTGGTTTCACAAACTATACGGGCTGCATCGGAGATGTGCCGAGTCGCGACATCTCGGTTAATATCTCCGCACACTCGCAGAAGATTATCGCTTTGATGACGGTAAAAGTGTTTTTAACTGACGGTACGAATATTTGGTGCAAAAAGGTACCATGTGACATTTAATTTTAATGTCACATGGTACTTTTTTGCACCAAACGATGACTTCGAACTTTGAATGAGTTAAAATATATATAAGTTATATACTTTGAGATTGACAACTTTCAAAGTTGTCGGGGACGGTTATCATTTGATGCGATGTAAGAATGCTTCTCTTTAGCAATGCTATTAATAGAATACATTAGGCAATCAACGGCAAATTATTGGCTGGATTAGCTTACTCTACGAGATCGTGGTGATTGACAATCGGCCAGTAATCTTGATAATCGGTTGTGAGTGTTGATTTTGGATTGTTTCTAGAACGTATAGGTCATCGATAGTTGAATGCATGAACGTCACAGTATGGTATAGGCGTATTAATCAAACGTCTTCATTGGCTATGTCCGTTAGTCGAATGCACGAGCTTCACTGTCTGATATAGGCTAATAAATCAAACGACGTCTTCATTGGCTATGGCCGTAAGCATCCATCTAAGATAATCCCTAAGTTAAATGTGGCTTGGCCAAGATATATTGTCCAGATAAATACACTGACCACGTGTGTTCAAGATTGAATGAAGTTGCTGCCTCTAGAGTGTAAACGAGCTTAAAGACAACAACACACACCGAACGCCGCACGACGACGGACGCCGGACATATGGTGATCACAAAAGCTCACTTTGAGCACGTTGTGCCAAGTTTCCGACAAAAACCCACGTGTGCACTATATATTCAGATGTTCATTTAGTGAACACGTGTATATGGTCTAAACGCGTGCGCTTATCCGAATGGTATCATTCGGTTTGAGTACTGTTTAAAACCCTGATAAAAATTAAGAAGTGCTTTACATAACACTCCTCGTCAAACTAATTGGAACCAAAGCGATTGACATAGACACGTAAATGCAGACATAGACACGTAAATGCCACAGACATAGACACGTAAATGCCACAGACATAGACACGTAAATGCCACAGCTACTTATATTCTTCGTTGCTATAAGCTTTCTTATCGAACTCAGATCAGCAATTAGCGATGTTAAGTGCAGGGTTAGTGGATAAGTCGAATTAAGATTGGTGCTATATTAGCTAATGAACGTTATAATATTGTAATAAGTACTTACACAAGCGTCCTGTTGTTATCTTAGCTAATGTAAGCAATAATAGTGTAATTGTGTCGTGTTCGGAGAAAACTGGGCAAAATGCTTGTGCGTAAAGTGTCATCCCGGATTAGCCTGTGCAGTCCGCACAGGCTAATCCGGGACGACACTTTCCGCCTAAACTAGATTTATGCTAAGAAGAGACATCATTTAAACGAACAATTCCATTAAAGCGGAAATTGTCGTCCTTGATTAGCCTGTGCGGACTGCACAGGCTAATCTGGGATGACAATTTACGCACAAGCATTTTGCCCAGTTTTCTCAGAACACGCCACAATTGTACTTACTTTACAGAAGCGTCTCTTAATAAAAACTGTGTGATTAGTTTTGATTTCGAAAAAACTAGATAAGCGAATTATTAAGTGAACTGATTTATATAATTTAGTTTATGAAATAACTCCTAAATGGAATCTTGGTTATATATGGGCCGCGNACTTTAACCCTTTGAGCGCTGGAACCGGATTTTGAAGGCCTTTGCAAACAGTTTGGATCCAGATGAGACGCCACAGAACGTGGCGTCTCATCAGGATCCAAACTGTTTGCTATTCTGATAGTATTCTTTGAAAAAAAATCAAAGAAAATGCTAATTTTAGAAATTTAGCAGACAACATTTTAGCAGACGACAAATTTCCCAGCATGCAAAGGGTTAAATGCTGCAGCTTGTGTCAATTACAAGTGTTCATAGACTCAAACAACAACCAACTTTAAGGGCAATATTTATATATATTAAAACATTGCGATAGCAGCCCCATATCAGTAAACTGTTGGATTCTGGGAAAAAAAAGAATTGTTACTCTTTCGCTCTTTGCTACTAATGGTTTACATTAATTCCCATAGAGCTTTGCCACATTTCCGCTCTATGCAACTATTTTTTTTACAATAATTCTTATAGAGCTTTTTCACATTCCCGCTCTGTGCAACTATATTTTTTACATACATTCCTATAGAGCTATGTCACACTTTCGCTCTATGCAAATATTTTCTACATTTATTCCAATAGAGCTTGTCACACTTTCGATCTATGCAACTTTTTTTTACATTAATTCCTATCGAGCTTTGTTACATTCCCGCTCTATGCAACTATTTTTTTTACATTAATTCCTATCGAACTTTGACATATTTCCGCTCTATGCTACTATTTTTTTACATTAATTCCTATCGAGCTTTGTCACATTCCCGCTCTATGCAACTATTTTTTTTACCTTAATTCCTATAGAGTTTTGTACATTCCCGCTCTGTGTAACTATTTTGTTTACCTTTATTCCTATAGAGCTTTGTAACATTCCCGCTCTGTGCAACTATTTATTTTACCAAAATTCCTTTAGAGTTGTGTAACATTCCCGCTCTATGCTCCTCTGGACAGTTCGGAAAGTAACCAATCAAATTGTATCTGTTCAAATAACCTTTCTGTTGGGGTTGATCGAAAGCACAATAAGATCTGTGCATATTTTAAGGATAGTATATCAGTCGGGGGACCGGACCATCACTGACAAAAGTACATAATTTTTTCATGAAAGATACGACTGTATAGACATTCTTTTTAAGTGACCTCTTACCTATTGAAATACAAAGTAAGCGTTCGTTAATAACGGTAACCTATAACTTTATATAACATTATATGGTATATTTTCCGTCTGTGAGAGCAACTTATGCTCTAGCTTAAACCTTTTTATTTTAGCTTGATTTCATCGAAAGCCTAAGGCTTTGAAACGCTCTCGAGTCCGTTTCCTGGGACCAGAACCAGTACTTGGTGTCTATGGGAGAGATCTAAAGAACGCTCCCTCGGTGGGGATCGAACCCGTGACCTCCCGGTCGCTAGGCGGACACCATATTCACTACGTCACGGCGACCTTTTATTCCGTTCACACCGTTCTGACGTAGCGTTATCTAACGTCTATTATACTCTTTAAAACAGTTTCTTTATGGACCACACTTCACTCGTATACACAGCATTTCACGTGATAATTATGAAATATTTCCAAATAACTCCTTCTTGAACGGGTTTCCATGTTTAGCGGCTTTGAATATGCTTACTCATTTTTTCTGAAAATATGTGCTCCCTGAATGCCATTATAACTGTAGCTGTTTTTATATATTATAATAATAATGTACATACTCAATTGTGTCGTGTTCTGAGAAAACTTAGCAAAATGCTTGTGCGTAAATTGTCATCTCAAATTAGCCTGTGCAGTTCGCACAGGCTAATCAGGGACGACAATTTCCGCTTTTATGGAATTGTTCGTTTAAATGATGTCTCTTCTTAGCGAAAATCCAGTTTAGGCGGAAAGTGTCGTCCCTTATTAGCCTGTGCGGACTGCACAGGCTAATCTGGGACGACACTTTACGCACATGCATTGTGTCCAGTTTTCTCAGAACACGACACAATTTATCTGTTTTAGAAATATCAAGGAGCTTTGAGGACCATGTACAACGTTGGGTTTGGCGTGTCCCTCGTGGCGTTATTGATGGCGTTGTTTGTAATGTCATACTTCAGGTAAGCATTACATAGTGTTTGTGCGTTACCCCTGATGACTTTGTTTGCAATACCATACTTAAGGTAAAGATAACATTATGACATTGTTTGTAATTCCCTACTTAAGGTTAACATGACCTCGTGTCAGTTTTTGTAATAACATACTTAGGTAAGCGTTACATGTTGTGTGTGTTACCCCTGATGGCGTTGTTTGTTATGTCATACTTCAGGTAAGCATGACGTAGTGTTTGTGTTACCCCTGATGGCATTTTTAGTTATGTCATACATCAAGTAAGCATTTCGTATTGTGTAAGTGTGTGTTTCTGCTGATGACATTTTTGTAATGTCATACTTCAAGTAAGATTAACATAGCGTGCGTGCGTGTTCTGAACTTGTTTGTAATGTCATACTTCAGTTTGTTTGTTACCACGGATGATGTTGTTGGCGTCCGTAAGTCTCGAGAGACAATGGACTTAAGTCCCTTGAAAAAGTCACGGTTAGTTTCTTGTGCAGCATTTATTGTGGCTGTAAAGACCCACTCGGGAGTGGAAATCTCTGCCGCACCTTACGCATATAACGGCTGAGTCGGCTGCTGGCCTCTGCTGTCTGCCATTTCTCCTGTTGCGCCTGTCGTTGGGAAGCTGACGGATTCTATCCTCTCCCACCCGCAGCCCAACATGCACAGCACGCCCCCAGCCGCATCGGTCCTGAACAAGCGCTTCCAAATGACGGAGAAGAGTGGCCGTGCTAGGGATGGCTGCCCTCTCCAGCACATCGTTATTGGTCACTCGATCGCTCCATGCAATATCAAGTACGCGCCGGAGGCAACGCATATGGACGGCGCTCATTCTTTTCTCCTGAGACGCGTACAATGTCCAGGATTAGCTGGGGCATAAAGAAGATTGCTTAGCTCGCAGGCCTGGTATATAGCTATCTTGGTGTTTGTAGTCTGCATGCTGTTGTTCCACACTCTCTTTGATAGCCTGGCCAGAGTTGCTGAGGCCTTGTCAATCCTCTTGTTTATCTCTTTATCTTGTGAGAGGTCGTCAGTGATGGTGGATCCAAGGTATGTGAACTGGCTGACGACCTCTAATTCATAGTTGTTGCTGGTGATGTGGGGGGAGGGGTCGGCATGCTGAGTCATCACCTGTGTTTTCTTTAGGCTGATTGTCAGACTGAACTCTTCACGTGCTTTGAAAATCGGCCCAACGGTCGCTGCAGTTCTGTTTCGGTGTGAGTGACCAGAGCAGCATCATCTGCAAACAGCATATCCCTGATGATCACATTCCGTACTTTGCTCTTTGTTTTGAGTCGAGCCATTTTGAACAGACTGTCGTCTGACCGGGTGTGGAAATAGACGCCCTTTGTTGCTGTTCCAAAGGCATGCTGCAGCAGGACAGCGAAGAAGATGCCGAAAAGATGGGGAGCGAGGACGCAGCCCTATTTGACACTGCTGTGGATGTCGAAGGTATCTGACATCGAGCCGTCATACTGCACTGTGCCTTTCATATTGTCGTGGAACGACTGGATCATGCTCAGGAGTCTCGGTGGGCAGCCAATATCCGCCATTACGGTGAAGAGGCCAGCCCTGCTGACAAGGTCGAATGCTTTGGTCAGGTCTATGAAGTTCATGAATATGGGCTTGTGTTGCTCTCTGCACTTTTTTTGCAGTTGTCTGATAGAGAAGATCATATCTATGGTTGATCTCTCTGAGCGGAAACCGCACTGGGATTCTGGATACACTCTGTCAGCAACCTTCTGCAGTCTGTTCAGGACGACACGTGCAAAGGCTTTATCCACAACACTCAGGAGTGATATTCCTCTGTAATTGTTGCAGTCGCTTCTGTCGCCCTAGTTCTTGTACAAGGTGATTATGTTTGCATCTCTCATGTCCTGAGGTACTGCTCTTTCTTCCCAGCACTGACATAGGAGGTTGTGCATATGTTCTATGAGCACACTTTTGCCACATTTAAGGACCTCTGGTGATATGCCATCTGACCCTGAGGCTTTTCCTGAGGACAGGCTCTTTATTTCCTTCTTAACTTCTGATACAGTCCGTTTCACGTCAAGTTCCACCATTGGGAGGAGAGGTTTAATTGCAGCAAGGGCATCATCTTTGACATAGTTCTGCTTGGAGTATAGTTCGTGGTGGTGTTCCAGCCATAGCTTCATTTGCTTGTCATTGTCGTGGATTGTATCACCAGTGGCAGACTTCAGTGGAGCAGTGATTTTTATGGCGGGGCCCATGGCTTTCTTAATGCCATCATACATTCCTCTAGTGTTTCTAGTATCGGCCGATAGCTTGATGCTCTGGCAAAGCTGAAGCCAGTAGTCATTTGCGCATCCCCTTGCTAGTCTCTGCACTGCACTCTTGACAGACCTGTACCCCTGCAGGTTCCTCTGGCTAGGGGAGCGCTGTTTTGCAGGTGGATACTGCGGCGTTCTTCTACGGCTGGAGTGAGTGTTAAGGAGTAGGCCTCAAACCAATCGCTGTTTTTGGTCTGCCACTTTCCAAAGGTTTTAATGGCAGTGATGTGTACTATCTCTGTGATGTGATCCCATCAATCTTTGGCTGTGCCATCAGGAGGTTCTAGGTGTAACACCTCTGAAAGGGCTTGTGTAAACTGCTGCACATTGTCGGGGTAGGCGGTCTGGCTCACATCAATAAGAGGTTTGCCCTCAGGCCTAGAGCGGTGAACCGTCTTGGGCTGAGTCAGCACTGTGAAAGATGCGGTTAAGGATGGCATATTTCAAGGCAGATCACCTAGTAATGAACAGGTCAAGCTGGTGCCATTGTTTGGATCGAGGATGTCTCGAAGATACTTTGTGCTGTGGTTTGGTCTGGAAGATGGAGTTGGTGATGCTGAGGTTATGATATGAGCATAGCTCCAGGAATCGCTGCCCTTTCTCATTCATCTTTCCAACTCCGAAGTGCCCAAGACATGGGGACCAAGAGTTGTGGTCGTCGCCCACTCTGGCATTAAAGTAACCCAGCAGTACCAGGTGCTCTTCTTTGGGAATCCTGTTGATAAGCGAGCCTAGCTGGCTGTAGAGCTCGCCCTATGAATCATTGGTGGAAATGAGTGTTTGTGCATAAACACTGATCAGGTTGACTGGCCCTGAGATGGTGTGAAGGCGGAGTGATAATAGTCTATCATCATCAGCTTAGAATTCCGGACAGCAAAACCAACGCCATACTATCGGGTGTCCTCAGCACTCTTCCCGTGCCAGAAGAATGTATAGTCCTTTTCCCTAAGGGTTCCAGAACCACCAAGCGTGTGTAGCTATGTCGACCTGGAGTCTCACACGTTTATCGTTAATAACTGAGATCTTTCAGGCATCACTGATGGTCTGGAGGTCATTCGATAATCCTGGAGCTAGTGTTCTTACATTCCAGGTGCCCATTTTAAAGGCTTGAGTTTATTATTGTTTTATTGCATGGTGCACTAATCGCAGTCCCCTTGTCAGGTATGTGAGTACCCATAGCCTTTACGCACCCAGTAAGGCAGAAGGACTATGGTCGGACAGCACCTAACTGGCTGAGGACTGCCCAGCTTCTGGCGGGCGGTAGCTGTCCAATGAGATATGGTGATCTCTCCCACCGTCAGAAGCGGCCCCTGGCGCCAAGCTCTACGCCAATGGAACGGATGGCTTATAACCGGTTAACTGTTGCTTCCCGTGTTTTGTCGACGCTTTGCAGCGAAGCTGGAGTGACCTCTCCAGGGCGCAAGCCTGTGTAGAATGGTATGGAGGTTCAGCTGTTGCCAATGCAGCAGGCCCCCACTCTCCACGCAAGCTGGTAAGTCCAAGGGAAAGGCGAAGCCAATACATATAGAGAGTGAATGGGTAATCGCACTTGTCTAAGGTGCTCCCCTGGACTAGTGGTAGAGCGGGGATGTCATACTTTCCCGTACAGGTAGGTCATCTGCCCACTGCCCCTGGGTTGGCCGTTGACACTCCCATGTGTTCATCCGGCCTTTTTTTATCTCTTATTCTTCGTTCTGCTGGGTTACCGAAATACCCTCCTAAACAAGGAGTCCGAATCATCGTGACACCATAGTGGGGGAGGCGGTTTAGTCGCCGACAGCCCGACCACGGAACAGGTTGTACTAGATAACGTGGTACTAGTAGCAGGTTGTCTGATCAATCTGACCTGGCCACGGACGATAGTTACCGGGTATATACAGTGTGCTTTTCTTTGTAACCACATATTTTGCATCCGTGTTCGTTTATCAGAACATATCCCAATAGTTTATTCTGACTTAAGCATGTAACGCTCATCGTCATTTACAAACGTATACAATACTATCAAGTAAATACAAAGAATGCATCATTTCGAAGAAAGATCAATTTACAATAAAAGAAATAAACATGTTTTCGTGTTTTCGTGAGAATGTTATTACAAAGTGACCACACAATTTCCAACCTAGTTTAATAATTGCAACACTACATTATTCTGTACCATATTTCATCAGTGAAAAAATATATAATTATCATACTGCACGTTTTTTATCACTGTATTACTTTATTCAACATATTTGCAAGCATAAAGAGATTCACCAGTGTTGTCTAATTCTATATTTTTTGTTGTAAACGCAATGTGTTGCACGTAAACGTTGTTCATTTAGTTAAATACTAGTATTTGTCTACGAAACAAACAATAAAATTTGCTCCACAAACAAGACACAGTATAGCCTCAAAGAGCGTGCCCTTACAAATTATACTATTGATAATTCGGATAAACATATGTTTTCACGCATCCTTGAATCCCTCGCAAATATTATGCGTTTACAAAATAATAAAAAAAAAATCCCTATCTTTGTAAAGAGGATGCATATAAAAAAAAACTAGCATTCCGATCGCGTAAACCTGGATATCAGTATCAAAGTGGACCTTGCGTTGCAATTTGTTCGAATACCACTGCATTCAATATTGCAAAAATACCTTCCACGGCGAAATGATATATATTACGCTATTATCAATTTCCTTTAATTTGCCAAAGAGTTCAAATAATTAGAAATGGGAATTCTTCTCATTTTTCCGTAACATCTGCATGGTTAATAGCTAACAAGTGTATTACAGTATTACGCAAGTTAATTAAAGATGATTTAATTAGCGGTGTAACGTTAAATGCCAAAACGGATGTCCGTGGACCAACCGTGATACATCGGCTATCTCCGGAATCCTCCGTAAGAAAGGCAATTTAAGCCATAAATCGTCTGCTGATCCAGAGTGCTCCATGGGCCATACTTAGTTTCCTCGAAACGATTTGAACTGTCAAAAGTTGCATTTAGCATATGCATTGTTTGATTTCTTCAGACGCTCGTTGCTGCTTATTGATAACCAAACGTGACGTGCGCTGCAAGTTTATTAGCAGACCAATTAATTGTGAATGCAAGATTATTTTTGTATTTTTCTTCGAATTCCAGCAGAAAAACACGGACCACGTCTGTGAAATTGTGCGCAGTCCGAAATCTAGGCATTGTTTGTCTTTAAACAGACTCATTACGTGACAATTAATAGAGTAAACGATGTTATTTTTTCTTAGAATGCCGGCTGCATAACTTAAAGCCTGGGGAAGATTGTGTGTGCTGTCCAGATTGTGTATGAAGTCCCAAATCAGGGCCTTGTAACTGTTTGACTTGAAGCATAAATGTCATTTAAACAAGTTATGTGGTACGCAGTTGTATTTTGCTCTGATACCAGCAACATACTCAAGCATTAACATATAATTGAGTCTCGCTTTGGCAAAACGGGTTTAAATGCATATGCGCAAAGTGTCGACCCAGATTAGCCTGTGCAGTCCGCACATGCTAACCAGGTACGACACTTTCCGCTTTTATGGTATTTATTTTTCGTTTAAAGCCCCATTAATACTAAAAAATCAACGAAAATGTCGTACAATATTTCGTAAAATAAAGTTACCCAATAAAAAATCAGTGTTCCTTATAGCAATATCCAAGATCTCAACGCCATATGGGGTGTGGTAACATGGATGTTTGTAGATACAAAATGCTCGTTTTTATTTGTGTGTGGCCTAATTAATTCCATTTTAAGTGCCCGCGACGATATCCATTCATACGACACACGAACACTTACATGGTACCATTTTAGTGTTCGTATGTCGTATAAATAGATATCAGTGCGGTAAATTAATATTGAATTAATTGTGACACGAAAAATCAAAAACAAGCATTTTGTATCTACAAACATCAATGTTACCAGAACACACCTGGCTTTGAAATGTTGGCTATTGCTATAAGGAACTTTGATTGGTTATTGGGTAACTTTATTTTACGAAATATTTTACGAAATTTACGTTGATTATTGAGTTTTAATTGGGCTTTTAAGGAATTCTCTTCTTTGCAAAAATCCGGTTTAGGCGGAGCGTTTCGTCCCTGATTAGCCTGTACGGGCTGCACAGACTAATCTGGGACGACACTTTACGCACATGCATTAAGTCCCGTTTCTTGTAAAGACCTAGATTTGTGTGCAGACTTAAGTATAGGAATTGTGAAAAATTGCTGTTCAACCAGCAACGCTGCGCGCGCTGGTAGATATAGTAAAATCTAACTGGTATAAGGCGGCGTCCCCCAGTCTTTCACGATATTTTTGTGTCATTAATTATACTCCTTTCTAAACTATATAATGATTGATGAAGCGTTTTGTCTTTGTTATTTGTAGATGGTATGCGAAGGTCATTTCGTGCACGTGTTACAAGTCGGTCGGGGATTACGCGAATCGCACTGCTGTTATGCCTCAATCGTAGCACGCTATACGCAACGCTTTTATGTTTCAATAGTAGCACCAATGCTCTCATTCCCCCGATAGAATCACCAATGCTCGTTTGACCCAGAAGAAGCGCCGATGCTCTTATGTCCCAAAAGTAGCGTCAATGCTCTTATGCCCCAAAAGTAGCGCCAATACCCTTATGTCCCATAAGTACCGCCAATGCTCTTATGTCCCAATAGTACCGCCAATGCTCTTATGTCCCAATGGTAGCGTCAATGCTCTTATGTCCCAAAAGTAGCGCCAATACCCTTATGTCCCAAAAGTAGCGCCAATGCTCTTATGTCTCAACAGTAGCGCCTTTGCTCTTATGTCTCAATAGTAGCGCCAATACGCGTATGCCCCAATAGTAGCGTCAATGCTCTTACGCTCCAAAAGTGGCATAAAAGCTCATATGTTCCAATAGTAGCGTTTATGATCTTATGTCCTAATAGTAGCATAAATGCTCGTATTGTTTAATAGTAGCGCTAACGCTCGTATGCCCAAATAGTAGCGCCAACGCTTTTATGGCCCAATAGTAGCGCCAAAGCTCTTCTGTCCCTATAGAAGCGCGATTGCTCTTCTGTCCCAATAGAAGCGTCATTGCTCTTCTGTCCCAATAGTAGCGCGATTGCTCTTATGTCCCAATAGTAGCACCAATGTTCTTATATCCCAATTGTAGCACCAATGATTTTATGTCCCAATAGTAGCGCCAATGCTCGTAAGTCCAAATAGAATCATCAATGATTTTATGTCCCAATATAAGCGCCAATGCTCTTATGTCCCAATAGTATCACAAATGATTTAATATTCCAATAGTAGCACCAATGCTATTATGTCCCAATAGTAGCACCAATTCTCTTATGTCCCAATAGTAGTGCCAATCCTTATATGTCCCAATAGTAGCACCAATGCTCGTATGTCCCAATAGTAGCACCAATGCTCTTATGCCCCAATAGAAGCGCCAATGCTCTTAAGATCCAATAGTAGCGCCAATGCGTTTATGTCCCAAAAGAAGCGCCAACTCCGTTATGTCCCAATAGAAGGACCAATGCACTTATGCCACAATAGTAGCGCCAATGCTCTTATGCCCCAATTAAGCACCGATGCACCGATGCTCTTATGCCCCAATATTATCATCAATGCTCTAATGCCCAAACAGATGCGCATATTATTTTATGTCCAAATAGTAGCACCAATGCTCTTATGCCCCAATAGTAGCGCCAATTCTCTTTTGTCCCAATGGTAACGCCATTGCTCTTTTGTCCCAATGGTTGCGCGATTGCTCTTATTTCCAAATATAAGCGACAATGCTCTTATTACCCAATAGTAGCGCGATTGTTGTTATGGTTCAAAAGTAGCGCCAATGCTCTTTTGTCCGTACGGTTGCGTGATTGCTCTAATTGTTCAATAGTAGCACCAATTCTCCTTTGTCCCAATAGTAGCGCGATTGCTCTTATGTCCCAATAGTAGCACCAATGCTCTTTTGTCCTAATGGTAGCGCCAATGCTCTTTTGTCCCAAACGTAGCGCGATTGCTCTTATGGTTCAATAGTAGCGCCAGTGCTCTTATGGTTCAATAGAAGTGCGCGAGACGTAAAGCTTTTATGTGTCAATATTAGTACCAATGCTCTTTTTTCCCAATAGTAGCGCCAATTTTCTTATGTCCCAATTGTAACGCCAATATCATTATAGTTCGATGTTAGCGCGCGAAACTCAATGCTTGTATGTTTCATGTGTAGCCCTTCTGCTATCATATTTCAATAGTAGCTCGCGACTTTATCGTCATTGTGTTACTTTATTCAACATATTTTCAAACATAACGAGATTCACCAGTGTTGTCCAATTCTTTTTTTTAATACACACAAATATCTTGCACATAATCGTTGTTCATTAAGTTAAATATTTGTCTATGAAACAAACAATGAAATTTGCTCCTTATACAGGACACGGTATAGCATCAAAGAGCGTAACCCTACAAATTATACTATTGATAATTCGGATAAACATATGTTTTTACGCATTCTTGAATCTCTCGCAAATTTTGGGCGTTTACAAAATACAACAAATTGTTATCTTGATTAAAAAAAATATGCATATCAAAAACCTCATGCATTTCGATCGCGTAAATCTGGATATCAGTATCAAAGTTCTTTGATAATTGGGTCTTGCGTAACAATTTCTTAGAATACCACTGCATTCTATATTGCAAAAATACCTTCCACGGCGAAATGATATATATTAATATTACGCTATTATCAATTTCCTTTAATTTGCCAAAGAGTTCAAATAATTAGAAATGGGAATTCCTCTCATTTTTCCGCAACATCTGCATGGTTTATAGCTAACAAGTGTATTACAGTATTACGCCACGATAAGCCGCAAAGATAAGTTAATTAGCGGTGTAACGTTTAATGCCAAAACGGATCTCCGTGGACCAATCGTGATACATCGGCTTTCTCCGGAATCCTCCATAAGATAGACAATTTAAGCAGTAAATCGTCTGCTGATCCAGAGTACTCCATGGGTCATACATTTTTTCCCCGAAACGACTTCGGCTGTCAAAAGTTGCATTTAGCATATGCGTTGTTTGATTTCTTCAGACACTTGGTTCCTGCTAATTGATAACCAAACATGACGTGCGCTGCACGTTTATTAGCAGCCAAATTAATAGAGAATGCATGCGTATTTTTCGATTTTATTTTTCTTCTTATACCAGCAGATAAAACACAGACGGCCAAGATCTGTGCAATTCTGCGCAGTCCGAAATCTAGGCATTGTTTGACTTTACACAGACTCATTCCGTAACCAGTTATAAAGTTGATGCAATTTTTCTTAGAATGCCGGCTGCATAACACAAGGGGGAGAGTGTGTGTGCAGTCCAGATTGTGTATGCAGTCCAAAGTCCGGGCCTTGTAGTTTGTTTTAATTAAACCATGCATGCTCTTAATACAACAATGTATCAAATACGCGGTGGTATTGTGTTCTGATACCAGCAGCATGCTCGGGCAGTAACCTACAATTGAGCCGCGCTGATTGAGGCGAATCAGGGATGAAACTTTCCGCCTAGACTGGATTTCCGTTTAGAAGAAACTTCCTTNTGCGATAGCAGCCCCATATCAGTAAACTGTTGGATTCTGGGGGGGAAAAAGAATTGTCACTCTTTCGCTCTTTGCTACTTATTGTTTACATTAACTCCCATAGAGCTTTGCCACATTTCCGCTCTATGCAACAATTAATTTTACCAAAATTTCTTTAGAGTTGTGTAACATTCCCGCTCTATTCTTCTCTGGACAGTTCGGAAAGTGACCAATCAAATTGTATCTGTTCAAATAACCTTTCTGTTGGTGTTGATCGAAAGCACAATAAGACCTGTGCATATTTTAAGGAAAGTATATCAGTCGGGGGACCGGACCGGACCGGACCATCACTTACAAAAGTACATATTTTTTTTCATGAAAGAAACGACTGTATAGACATTCTTTTTAAGTGACCTCCTATCTATTGAAATTCAAAGTAAGCGTTCGTTAATAACGGTAACCTATAACTTTATATAACATTACAGTCAAACATGTCCCAGAGACCACCTTTTAATAGAGACCACCTGTCCATAAAGACCACAACGATTTCCTCCCAATCCTTTCAATTCCTTACAATCGACCCTGCGAATGAAGAACACCGGTGAACAAAGACCAAAACGACCAAATCCCTTGAGTGGTCTTTATTGACAGGTTAGACTGTATATGGTATATTTTCCGTCTGTGAGAGCTACTTATGCTCTAGCTTAAACCTTTATTTATTTCAGCTTGATTTCATTGAAAGCCTAAGGCTTTGAAACGCTCTCGGGTCCGTTTCCTGGGACCAGAACCAGTACTTGGTGTCAATGGGAGAGATCTAAAGAACGCTTCCTCGGTGGGGATCGAACCCGTGATCTCCCGGTCGCTAGGCGGACACCATATTCACTACGTCACGGCGACCTTTTATACCGTTCACAACGTTCTGACGAAGCGTTATCTAACGTCTATTTTACTCTTTAAAACAGTTTCGTAATGAACCACACTTCACTCGTATACACAGCATTTCACGTGATAATTATGAAATATTTCCAAATAACTCCTCCTTGAACGGGTTTTCATGTTCAGCGGCTTTGAATATGGTAACTCATTTTTTCTGGAAATATTTGCTCCCTGAATGCCATTGTAACTGTAGCTGTTTTTATATATTATAATAATAATGTACATACTCAATTGTGTCGTGTTCTGAGAAAACTAAGCAAAATGCTTGTGCGTAAATTGTTATCTCAGATTAGCCTGTTCAGTCAGCACAGGCTAATCAGGGACGACAATTTCCGCTTTCATGGAATTGTTCGTTTAAATGATGTCTGTTCTAAATCCAGTTTAGGCGGAAAGTGTCGTCCCTGATAAGCCTGTGCGGACTGCACAGGCTAATCTGGGACGACACTTTACGCACATGCATTGTGTCCAGTTTTCTCAGAACACGACACAATTTATCTGTTTTAGAAATATCAAGGAGCTTTGAGGACCATGTACAACGTTGGGTTTGGCGTGTCCCTCGTGGCGTTATTGATGGCGTTGTTTGTAATGTCATACTTCAGGTAAGCATCACGTAGTATTTGTGGGTTACCCCTGATGGCGTTGTTTGTAATGTCATACTTCAGGTAAGCATTTCATAGTGTTTGTGTGTTACCCCTGATGGCGTTGTTTGTAATGTCATACTTCAGGTAAGCATTACGTAGTGCTTGTGTGCTACCCCTGATGGCGTTGTTCATCATGTCATACTGTAGGTAGGCATTACGTGGTGTTTGTTCGTGTTACCCTTGATGGCGTTGTTTGAAATGTCATACTGCAGGTAAGCATTACGTTGTGTTCGTGTGTTACCCTTGATGGCGTTGTTTGTAATGTAATACTGCAGGTAAGCATTACGTAGGGTTTGTGTGTTACCCTTGATGGCGTTGTTCATCATGTCATACTGCAGGTAGGCATTACGTAGTGTTTGATCGTGTTACCTCTGATGGCATTGTTTGTAATGTCATACTAAATGTAGGCATTACGAAGTGTTTGATCGTGTTACCTCTGATGGCGTTGTTCATCATGTCATACTGCAGGTAGGCATTACGTAGTGTTTGATCGTGTTACCTCTGATGGCGTTGTTTGTAATGTCATACTGCAGGTAAGCATTACGTAGTGTTTGATCGTGTTACCTCTGATGGCATTGTTTGTAATGTCATACTTAATGTAGGCATTACGAAGTGTTTGATCGTGTTACCCTTGATGGCGTTGTTTGTAATGTCATACTTCAGATAAGCATTACGTAGTGTTTGTTCGTGTTACCCTTGATGGCGTTGTTTATAATGTCATACTTCAGGTAGGCATTACGAAGTGCTTGTGTGTTACCCCTGATGGCGTTGTTTGTAATGTATTACTTCAGGTAAGCATTACGTAATGATTGTGTGTTACCCATGATGCTATTGTTTGTAATGTCATACTTCAGGTAGAATTACGTAGTGTTTGTGTGCTACCCCTGATGGTGTTGTTTGTAATGTCATACTTCAGGTCAGCATAACGTAGTGCTTGTGAGTTACCCCTGATGGCGTTGTTTGTTATGTCATGCTTCAGGTAAGAATTACGTAGTGCTTGTGTGCTTCCCCTGATGGCGTTGTTTGCAATGTCATACTTCAGGTAAGCATCACGTAGTGTTTGTGTGTCACTCTTGATGGCGTTGTTTGTAATGTCATACTTCAGGTAAACATTACATAGTGTGTGTGTGTGCTACCCTTGCTTACATTGTTTGTAATGTCATACTTCGGATAAGCATTACGTAGTGTATGTGTGAATGTAACCATTGATGGTAATGTTTATAATGTCATACTTCTGGTAAGCATAACGTAATATATGTGTATGTTTTACCATTGATAGGTCTGTTTGTAATATCATACTTCGGGTAAGATTTTCTTAATATATGTGTGTGTTTTACCATTGATGGTATTGTACGTAATGTCATACTACTGGTAAGCATTACGTACCGTTTGCGTGTGTGTTTCCGCTGATGACATTTTTGTAATGTCAAACTTCAAGTTAGCAGAACATAGTGTGCGTGTTATGACCTTGTTTGTTATGTCATACTTCAGTTTGTGTGTTACCACGGATGATAGTTACCTGGGTTATTCAGTGTGTTTTTCTTTGTAACCACAATTTTGCATCCGTGTTCGTTTGTCAGAACAGATCAGAATAGTTTATTCTGACTTAAGCATGTTACGCTCATCTTCATTTACATACATATACAATAACAGCAAGTCATACAAAACATACATAATTCGAAGATAGATCAATTTGGAATATAAGAAATAAACATATTTTCCTGTTTTCGTGAGAATGTTATTTCAAAGTGACCACATAATGTCCAACGAAGTTTAATAATTGCAACACTTATTACATTATTCAGTACCAAATTTCATAAGTGAAAAAATATAAAATTATGAAACTGCAAGTGTTTTATCGTCACTGTGTTACTTTATTCATCATATTTACAAGCATAATCATTTACAAGATTCATCAGTGTTTTCGAATTCTACAAAAAAAAATGTAAACGAAATGTGTTGCACGTAGTCGTTGTTAATTAAGTAACATATTTGTCTACACAACAAGCAATGGAATTTGCTCCTTATACAGGGCACGGTATAGCATCAAAGAGCGTAACCCCTTCATATTATTTTATTGATAATTGGGATAAACATATGCTTTTTCGCATTCTTGAATCTCTCGCAATTTTTGGGCGTTTACAAAATACAACAAATTGTTATCTTTATAAACAAAGATGCATATCAAAAACCTCATGCATTTCGATCGCGTAAATCTTGATATCCGTATCAAAGTTCTCTGATAATTGGGTCTTGCGTAACAATTTCTTAGATTAAGAATACCACTGCATTCTATATTGCAAAAATACCTTCCGCGGCGAAATGATGTATATTAATATTACGCTATTATCAATTTCCTTTAATTTGCCAAAGAGTTCAAATAATTTGAAATGGGAATTCCTCTCATTTTCCAGTAACATCTGCATGGTTTATAGCAAACAAGTGTATTACAGTATAACGCCACGATAAGCCGCAAAGATAAGTTAATTAGCGGTATACGTTTAATGCCAAAACGGATCTCCGTGGGCCAATCGTGATGCATCGGCTATCTCCGGAATCCTCCGTAAGATAGACAATTTAAGCAATAAATCGTCTACTGATCCAGAGTGCTCCGTGGGCCATACTTATTTTCCCCGAAACGACTTGGGCTGTCAAAAGTTGCATTTAGCATATGCATTGTTTGATTTCTCAGACACTTGGTTCCTGCTAATTGATAACCAAACATGACGTGCGCTGCAAGTTTATTAGCAGAGCCCAATTAATAGAGAATGCAGGCGTATTTTTCATAAGAACAACTAAGGTTAATAGTGGTGGTTTGAAAATCGGTGGGGAGGGTACTACCATTCACCAAATAACACTCAACCCGCGTCCGCGCAGAAAAAAAGAGTTCGCGGCGCGGAAGAGTATACTTTACATTACATGTTTTCATAATGAAAATAGTCCACTTGCTTCTATTACAAGCAGAAAACATAGGCCAAGATCTGTGAAACTTTGCTCAGTCCGAAATCTAGGCATTGTTTGACTTTAAACAGACTCATTCCGTAACCATTTATATAGTAAACGATTCCATTTTTCTTAGAATGCCGGCGGCATAACATAAGGGGAAAATTGTGTGTGCTGTCCAGATTGTGTATGCAGTCCCAAATGCGGGCCTTGTAACTGATTGATTTTAAGCCTTCATTTCCTTACAAAAATGTATCAAACACGCAGCGGTATTGTGTTCTGATACCAGCAGCATGCTCGGGAAGTAACATACAATTTAGCCGCGCTCAGTGAAAAGGGTGTTTAATGCCTGTTCGTACAGTGTCGTCCCAGATTAGCCTGTGCGATCCCGCACAGGCGAATCAGGGACGAAACTTTCCGCCTAGACAGGATTTCCGTTTATGAGAGACTTCCTTTCAACGAAAAATACAATGTGCGGGATCGCACAGGCTAAATGGTAAGATACTTCACGCGCATGCATTTATCCCGTTTTCTCAGGCTCAATAACTTGTATTCGTACAGACCAAGATTTGTGTGCAGACTGAAATATAGGAATTGAGAACAATTGCTGCTCAACCAGCAACGCTGCATGCGCGGGTAGATATAGTGAAATATAACAGGTAAAGTGTGGCGTCTCCCAATCGTTCACGATATTTTTGTGTAATTAATTATACTTCTTTCTAAACAATATAATGATTGATGAAGCGTTTTGTCTCTGTTATTTGTATATCGTATGCGAAGGTCATTTCGTGCACGTGTAACAAGTCGGTCGGAGACTGCGCGAAACGCAATGCTGTTATGCCTCAATAGTATCACGCTATACGTAACACTTTTATGTTTCAATAGAAGCACCAATGCTCTCAATCCCCAATAGAAACGTTTGGCCCAAAAGAAGCGCCAATGCTCTTATGTGCCAATAGTTGCGACAATGCTTTTATTCCCCCAAAAGGAGCGCAAATACCCTTATGTCCCAAAAGAAGCGCCAATGCTCTTATGTCCCAATAGTAGCGCAAATGATATTATGCCCCAATAGTAGCGCACATGCTCTTATTGTTCAAAAGTAGCGCCAATGATTTTATGTCCCAGTAGTAGCGCCAATGCTCTCATGTCCCAATAGTAGCGCCATTTCTCTTATATCCCAATAGTAGCGCCAAAGTTCTTATGTCCCAATAGTAGCCCCAATTCTCTTATGTCCCAATAGTAGCGCCATTGCTAGTATGCCCCAATAGTAGCACCAATGCTCGTATGCCCCAATAGAAGCGCCAATGCTCTTATGTCACAATAGTAGCACCAATGCTCTTATGTCCCAATAGTAGCACCAATGCTCTTATGTCCCAATGGTGGCACCAATGCTCTTATGTCCCAATGGTAGCACCAATGCTCTTATGTCCCAATAGTAGCATCAATGCTCTTATGTCCCAATAGTAGCGCCATTGCTAGTATGCCCCCAATTGTAGCGACAATGCTCTTATGTCCCAATGGTAGCACCAATGCTCTTATGTCCCAATGGTAGCACCAATGGTCTTATGTCCCAATAGTAGCGCCATTGCTAGTATGCCCCCAATAGTAGCGCCAATGCTCTTATGTCCCAATGGTAGCGCCAATGCTCTTATGTCCCAATAGTAGCGCCAATGCTCTTATGTCCCAATAGTAGCGTCATTGCTAGTATGCCCCCAATAGTAGCGCCATTGCTCTTATGTCCCAATGGTAGCACCAATGCTCTTATGTCCCATTAGTAGCAACAATGCTCTTATGTCCCAATAGTAGCACCAATGCTCTTATGTCCCAATAGTAGCACCAACGCTCTTATGCCCCAATAGTAGCACCAATGCTCTTATGCCCCAATGGTAGCACCAATTCTCTTATGTCCCAATAGTAGCGCCAATTCTCTTATGTCCTAATGATAGCACCAATACTCTTATACCCCAATAGTAGCGTCAATGCTCTTATGGCCCAATAGTAGCGCCATTGCTCTTATGCCCCAATAGTAGCGTCAATGCTCTTATGTCCCAATAGTAGCGCCATTTCCCTTATGTCCCAATAGTAGCGCCATTGCTAGTATGCCCCAATAGTAGCGCCAATGCTTTTATGTCCCAATAGTAGCGCCAATGCTCTTATGCCCCAATAGAAGCGCCAATGCTCTTATGTCCCAATAGTAGCACCAATTCTCTTATGTCCCAATAGTAGCACCAATTCTCTTATGCCCCAAAAGTAGCACCACTACTCTTATGCCCCAATAATAGCGCCAATGCTTTTATGGCCCAATAGTAGCGCCAATGCTCTTATGCCCCAATAGTAGCGCCAATGCTCTTATGTCCCAATGGTAGCACCAATTCTCTTATGTCCCAATAGTAGAGCCAATGCTCTTATGCCCCAATAGTAGCGCCAATTATATTATGTCCCAATAGTAGCCCCAATGCTCTTATGTCCCAAAAGTAGCGCCAATGCTCTTATGTCCCAATAGTAGCGCCAATGCTCTTATGTCCCAATTGTATCACTAATGCTCTTATGCCCCAATAGTAGCGCCAATGCTCTTATGCCCCAATAGAAGCGCCGATGTTCTTAAGGTTCAATAGAAACACCAATCCTATTATGACCCACTAGTAGAACCACTGCACTTATGCCCCAATAGTAGCGCAAATGCTCTTATGCCCCAATAGTAGCGCAAATGCTCTTATGTCCAATAGTAGCGCCAATGCTCTTATGTCACAATAATAGCGCAAATGCTCTTATGTCCCAATTGTATCACCAATATTATTATATTTCAATGGTTACTCATGAAACGCATTTGTGTATGCCCCAATAGTAGCGCCAATTCTCTTATGTTTCGCCAATATTTATTATATTTCAATAATAGTGCGCGAAACGCAATCCTTTGATGTCGCAAAATTAGAGTCAATGCCCATATGTTACAATATGAGCGCCCTGCCTCGTATGTGTAATTACAGGCGCGTAAAACGCAATGCTTTGATGTCCAGCTAGAAGCGAGAATCCTCTTCTGTTCCATAAGTGGCGCGATAAACGCAATAATTTAATTTTCCACTACTTGCCCCAATATCCTTTTGTTCTAATATTAGCACGCGAAACTCTGTTATTCCAAATATATTTATTCCAAAAAGAGCACTCGAAACGCCATGCGTTTATGTTCCAAAAGTAGCGCGCGAAATGGAATGCTGTCATGTGCCTATATAAGCCCACGAAACGCAATAATCCTAACCCTTTGAGCGCTGGAACCGAAGTTTGAAGGCCTTTGCAAACAGTTTGGATCCAGATGAGACGCAACAGAACGTGGCGTGTCATCAGGATCCAAACTGTTTGCTATTCTGATAGTATACTTTGAAAAAAATCAAAGAAAATGCTAATTTTAGAAATTCAGCAGACGACATTTTAGCAGACGACAAATTACCCAGCATGCAAAGGGCTAATGTTCCAATGTCATGGCGCTAAACGCAATGCTCTTATGTTCAGAAAGTGGAGTGCGAAACTCAATCTTCTTATTAAGATCATATGAGTCGTGTTCTGAGAAAACTGGGCATACTGCATGTGCGTAAAGTGTCGTCCCAGATAAGCCTGTGCAGTCCGCACAGGCTAATCAGGGATGACACTTTCCGCCTAAACTGGATTTTCGCTAAGAAGAGACATCATTTAAACGAAAAATTCCATAAAAGCGGAAATTGTCGTCCCTAATTAGTCTGTGCGGACTGCACAGGATAATCTGGGATGACAATTTACGCACAAGCATTATGCCCAGTTTTCTCAGAATGGTCTTATATTCGAAGAGTAGCGCGTTGATGGCAATGTTCTTATGATCAAAAAGTAGCGAGGGAATCGCAATTAGTTTATTTTTAATGCCCACAAAGTAACGCGCGAAATCCTATGCTATAATGTGTCAATAGCAGCGCGGGAAACGTAATACTATTGTGTTCAAAAATAAGGGCGCAAAACAAAACAAAACAAAATGTAGTTTGTTCAAATAGTAGCATGTGAAACACAGTGTTCTTAGTTCAAATAGTAGCTCGCGAAACGCAGTGCTCAACAAGAAGCGCGCGATGCCCAATTCTCTAATTTTCGAAAGGCTTTGCTGTTTTGTCCCAATAGTAGCACGGTAAACGCAATGGTCTTGTGTTCAAAAGTAGTGCGTCAAATGCAATGACCTTAATATGTTCCAACAGTAACGCGTGAAACGATATCGTGTTATTTTCCGATTGTAACGCGTGGTCACATAGTAGGGGGCGAAACGCAATGTTTGTATGATTAAATAAAAGCTCGAGAAACGCAAGGTTGTTATGTTCTATTAATGGCAATGTTCCAACAGTAGATGATGATTGTTATATGAGCGGATTGTCTACATTTCGGGCCTACATGCAAAAGCAATTATATTATGGCCCTCAAATTTGGGAGAATATTAATATTGATTCGATCGTCCACCAGAATTCTGATCGCCTTAAGTTTGTCTAGGGTTGAAACGAGTTTAAGTCAACGACTGTATCATAGATACTACATTTTTGCCGTTCGTTATTCCGTTCGTTATTCCGTTCGATTTATTCTCAGTTCGTCCGTTTACCCGTTCTTTCGTTTGTAAAACAATACTTCCATCATTACTGCGTGTTTGAAATCCCGACACTCTCGACCAGTCCGTGTGTTCTATACACATTGGATCCGCCTTGATATGCGCCTTATCACATCGACTGGGGCGCACATTATCCCTTTGCATGCTGGGAAATTTGTCGTCTGCTAAAATGTTGTNCGCGTGGTCACATAGTAGGGGGCGAAACGCAATGTTTGCATGATTAAATAAAAGCTCGAGAAACGCAAGGTTGTTATGTTCTTATAATGGCAATGTTCCAACAGTAGATGATGATTTTTATATGAGCGGATTGTCTACATGCAAAAGCATTTATATTATGGCCCTCAAATTTGGGAGCATATTAATATTGATTTGTCCGTCCACCAGAATTCTGATCGCCTTAAGTTTGTCTAGGGTTGAAACGAGTTTAATTCAATGACTGTATCATAGATACTCCATGTTTGCCGTTCGTTATTCCGTTCGTTATTCCGTTCGTTTTATTCTCAGTTCGTCCGTTTACCCGTTCTTTCGTTTGTAAAATAATACTTCCATCATTTCTGCGTGTTTGAAATCCCGACATCCTCGACCAGTCCGTGTGTTCTATACACATTGGATCCGCATTGATATGCGCCCTATCACATCGACTGGGGCGCACATTAACACATGGCTGTATCGAAGATAACACAACGATACGCAATATCTTTGATAGCGTTTTCGTTGGCTTGCATGCACCGTTTAAATCTTTACCCGCATCTCTCTTCCCGTCGCCACCCCGATATGTCATGCAATGCAAACTGGGCGAGACTATAATTTGCACCGAGCACTTTTATTTGTGTACATGTATTTGATGCGCATGATCAATGTTTATAATTGCCCTCACTTTTGTGTTCTTCTGTTCACCTGTACATGACGGTCTTTTGGTTCTTCAGTAGGTCGACCGAAGCAATCTTGCAGTAATGCTCCATTGGTCATTGTCGGCTCGGGTACTACTTAAACGTAGCCCGGGTACTCTTAAGTATACTACAATGTACAAACATGTACCCCGGGTACGGAAAATACGCTTAAAGGCACCCGGCCAATATTAGACTGTACCCGAGTTTTAACGAACTTATTTTTAAACAAATCCTGCATCAAAATGCTTTTTTGAGAATGAGTTTCGATAATATAGAGGCCATTTTACAGAATATTGACATAACTATGAATATATTTGACGTTAAAAAAAAATGAGCCGACAACGACCTATTAAGCGTTACTATTTCCGGGTACGTTTAAGTATATATTTTCCGTGCCCGGGGAACATTGAAGTATACTTAAGATACCCGGGGTACTTTTAAGTAGTACCCGAGCCGACGATGACTAATCGCGCGGCAGTAACAACAGTTTCTTTGGGCAAAGGATGGCAAGCTATTGTTTTATTGGGATAGAGGCAATGGTTAAACTGACTATCAGCATAAATCATGACCGGACAATCACGGCGCTCCGGTCTTCTCAAAATTATTTCTCTGGTGAATACCCGGGTACCCGGGGTAAATTTGACCTACTTGGCTCAAAATTAAATATGTTCCCCTTAAAGATACAGGGGCAGGTCAGTACATAAAGAAGTCGTGAAGACTCGGCAATGACATGTTAATAAACTCTGATTTAAACACACGCACCGTAATGGTATCTATGTTAATGATTTGTCGTGTTCTGAGGAAACTGGGCAAAATGCATGTGCGTAAAGTGTCATCCCAGATTAGCCCTTGCAGTCCGCACAGGCTAATCCGGGACGACACTTTCCGCCTTAACTGGATTTTCGCTTTGAAGAGACTTCATTTAAACGAAAAATGTCATAAAGCGGAAACTGTCGTCCCTGATTAGCCTGTGCGAACTGCACAGGCTTATCTGGAATGACAATTTGCGCTCAAGCATTATGCCCAGTTTTCTCAGAACACGACACAATTATTCTGTTGCGTCCACTGCTGACCGTGATTTTGATAACGACAATGACATGAGCATGAAACGGAATCCGGATAGTGCCATCTATAATCTCGCCCTTCTTTCATCAAGGGCGACACACGACACACGAAGCGATACACGATATTTTGCGCGACACACGAAGCGACAAACGATATTTTGCGCATTACACGAAGCGACGCGCGAGAATGTACCACGAAATATCGCCCTTGTGTAGGGGCGATATATCGTGGTAAATATCGCGTGTCGCTTCGTGTATCGCGCAAAATATCGTGTGTCGCTTCGTGTGTCGTGTGTCGCCCTTGATGGCACTATCCGGATTCTGTAGGATGAAATATCTTTGCTGCTTGTAGCCTACGCATATACGAAATTTCGAGTATATTTTTTTCAGTATGCTCATAAACGAATGTAGTATTAACTTTTCCGTAACAACTCTTGTGATGTTGCTTTGCCACCCAACTATTGAAATATGGAAATAGAAATGGTTTAATTGAATGATTGTTTTCGAGTATAACGGATAAAATATACAAAGCGTTTAACCCTTTGCATGCTGGGAAATTTGTCGTCTGCTAAAATGTTGTCTGCTGAATTTCTAAAATTAGCATTTTCTTTGATTTTTTTCAAAGAATACTATCAGAATAGCAAACAGTTTGGATCCTGATGAGACGCCACGTTCTGTGGCGTCTCATCTGGATCCAAACTGTTTGCAACGGCCTTCAAAATCCAGTTCCAGCGCTCAAAGGGTTAAGATTGAAAAATTGCATATTCATTCCCCAATGTTGGAATATACTGAAAGCATTTAGGATGATCGTAAATTCGTTTTAAGGAATATTTAATATAATGACAACCGCGGGATANCGTGTATCGCGCAAAATATCGTGTGTCGCTTCGTGTGTCGTGTGTCGCCCTTAATGAAAGAAGGGCGAGATGGCACTATCCGGATTCCCTAGGATGAAATATCTTTGCTGCTTGTAGCCTACGCATACACGAAATTTCGAGTATTTTTTTTTTTCAGTTTGCTTATAAACGAATGTAGTATTAACTTTTCCGTAACAACTCTTGTGATGTTGCTTTGCCACCCAACTATTGAAATGTGGAAATAGAAATTGTTTAGTTGAATGATTGTTTTCAAGTAAAACGGATAAAAAATACAAAGCGTTTAACCCTTTCAGTGCGGGAACCGAATTTTGAAGGCCTTTGCCAACAGTTTGGATCCAGATGAGACGCCACAGAACGTGGCGTCTCATCAGGATCCAAACTGTTTGGTATTCTGGCAGTGGTCTTACAAAAAAATCGAAGAAAATGCTAATTTTAGAAATTCAGCAGACGACATTTTAGCACACGACAAATTTCCCAGCATGCAAAGGGTTAAGATTGAAAAATTACATATTCATTCCCCAATGTTGGAATATACTGAAAGCATTTAGGATTATCGTAAATTCGTTTTAAGGAATATTTAATATAATGACAACCGCGGGATACTGTTTTGTTATTTTCATAATTCATTGTTATTTTAAATCGCGGTTCCTCTTTAACAAAATGTCCTTCAGTTAAGAGCGACATATTATGCTAAACAACATTGCTTTCTTGTTTAATATTGCTTTGTTTTGATTTAGTTTTATGTTAATAAATGTATGCAAATATTAATGTACATGTTTTTACAACGATTTCTTCACATTACATCATACTTGATTGGATTTTGTGTGCAAATTTTGCTTTGCATGTTAGCTTTTTTAACCTGACAAAACCAGACTATTTACATTTGTTTCGGCGGTAACCAGTCTACAAAACGCTGATCACGTGTGTCACACGAATCGGCACGTGCAACGCATTCAAGTTGTGATGGCGCCATGTTGTTAGCATTTATCAGATTTAAATGCTCGATCAATGTGTAATTAAATAATGTGTACCTAAGCAAATGGTAAAACACATGTTTATAATTTTTAAACGATGCTAGCACGAGGAGATGCGCACGAAATGCATGTGGCGAAAAGAATTTCTGCTAAGACAAAAACAGTATCCGAAATGTCTTTGTTCGAAATTGTGTAACATTAATTCATGTACGTATTTCGAGTAATTATGGCTCATCGCTACAAGAGTAATTTAATTATTTAATTTGAAAGATATTTTCAAAGATGGTTCGATCAGGATCAAAGATCTATCAATAAACTATTGGTAGATCTTTGATCAGGATACTGGGTGATTTTTTGTGACAAAGTGAATTTTTTATGACAAAGTACAAGAACGGTATTTAACTTGCTTATAAATAATACAAAAAGAAGTGCTGATAAAAAGTTAATTGTTATAAAAAATAGGATAAAGAAATGGTTGTTTCCACTAAGCTCTCCTAAAATAATGTAGGTAGGTCATGGCAAAGACCTGTATACAATACATGTATTTTAGGTCTTTGGTGATGGTTCCGTCCTTCTCATTTGTATGATATCATTATATTTGCTCAGCATATGCAATTTCCACTACACTAACACACTCAAGCATGTGTCAAATTTAGTCTTGTACATATATATTTGACTTCTAGACCTATAGATCTCTGGATCTGCATAGTTACCTCAAAGATACCAATTCTGGCTTTAACTCAACGGTGGACAGCTCTTGAGTCTGTTTCTTGGCTAGAACCAGTACTTGGTGTCTTTTGGGGGAGATCTAAAGAATGCTCCCACAGTGGGGATCAAACCCATGACCTCCCGGTCTCTAAGCAGACACCATATTAACTACGCCAAGGCGACTTCATAATTACATTGGGATCATTTTGTATATTGCAGGAAACTGCGCTGTCCCCGCAATTACATTCACCTGAACCTGTTTGTGGCGTTCATTCTCCGAGCGTGCACGAACATCATCCGAGAGAACACATTTGTGCACAATCTCGGTTTCGAGAAGGATGTGGTAGAGTTGCCCAATGGGGAGGTCATTTTCACGGAGGGATTGGTAAATATTGCAGTGAAAACGTTTTTTTTTTGTTGCTTACAAATGCTTAAATTGAAATACAAGCAGGGCATGTTTTCCATTTTTTTGGCATATTTTGGGCCAAAATTCAACATCACTTAAAATGGGACCTTTTTTCCGCATTTACAACTACTTCAAACACTGTCTTGCTTCAGCCACCATTGAATCTTTCATGGCCTTGATATTTGAGCCTCCATCTGGGAAAACAGGGCTTAATTCATGTGCATAAAGTGTCATTCAAGACTAGCCTGTGCATTCCACACAGGCTTATCAGGGACAAAACTTTCCACTTTAATAGAAATTTTTATTTGAAGGAAGTGGTATTTAAACAAAAACCAATTCTATGCAGAAAGTGTTGTCCCTGATAATCATACACAGCCTGCACAAGCTAATCTGGAACAACACTTTACGCACATGAGCCCTGTTTTACAGAGTGCGGCTCATTTGTATTGTGTATTCTACAGCACTGGGAATGCCGGCTTTTTTACACGATCTACAACTACGTACTGATGGCCAGTTATGTTTGGGTGTTCGTTGAGGCCCTCTATATTCACATGGTCATCTTTATCGCTGTCTTCACTGAGAAAACCAAGGTCATCTGGTACATCGTCTTTGGATGGAGTAAGTAAGCTGAATAATACCCCTTTGCATGCTTGGAAATTTGTCGTCTTCTAAAATGTCGTCTGCTGAATTTCTAAAATTAGCATTTTCTTCGATTTTTTTTTCAAAGAATACTATCAGAATAGCAAACAGTTTGGATCCTGATGAGACGCCACGTTCTGTGGCGTCTCATCTGGATCCAAACTGTTTGCAAAAGCCTTCAAAATCCGGTTCCAGCGCTCAAAGGGTTAAACA